>MJUU01060285.1:186676-206882 GCA_002080025.1 Modiolus philippinarum
ATCATCAATACTGGTTCCCCAAAAGTGGAGGAATACACAGAAGAGAAGAAATGAAATAATAGATATTTTTAGTAACATCCCTCATCATTGATATATATAATACATATATAAATACCTATAAAACGAAAGTGAATAAATGAAGGAAATATGCTGAATGATTTAAAAAATCTATTTTTACAAAAAATTCTATAGATATCAAGAAACATTTCATCATTAATGAGTTTAATTTCGATATATATAAATAAACAAACTATAATTTCATTTTTCTGGCAAAATTTTACCGGACAGTCACATGCCAAGATCAAGGTCACGAGGTCAAATATTCTGGTACCAACTGAAAGGTCTCGCCACAAGGAATACACATGCAAACTATGAAAGCCCTATCACTTACCATTTAAAAGATTTGCTCAATGTTAAAGTTTTTATGCAGTTGTTCACAGGCCAAGGTCAACTATTCTTGTACCAATTGAAAGGTCTTGCCACAAGGAATGCACATGCAATATATGAAAGCCATATCACTTACCATTCAAAAGATATACCCAATGTTAAAGTTTATTAAAGTCCATCACATGTCAAGGTCAAGGTCATCAGGTCCAAAATTTTGATATCATTTGAAAGGTCTTGCCACAAGGAATACACATGCAGAATATGAGAGCAATATCACTTACCATTCATAAGATATGCTCAATGTTAAAGTTTTTATGCAGTTGTTCACAGGCCAAGGTCAAGGTCACAAGGTCAACTATTCTGATACCAATTAAAAGGTCTTGCCACAAGGAATGCACATGTAAAATATGAAAGCCATATCACTTACCATTCAAAAGATATACCCAATGTTAAAGTTTTTTGTGGACAAACAAACAAACAGACAGACCAAAAACTATATGCCCCCTGAATCTTCGATTCACGGGGGCATTAAAACAAAATATGTCATGTGTGTCAGAACTATATAAGGAATTAATATTCACTTTTCCATAATTTTGCGGACTTTCACTTTAAATGCAAGATTTTTTAGCAATTCAAAAGTTTCATTTTACAACAGGCTTACAATAACTTTTTATTTGAACTTGAACCTCTGTTTAACATGTATAATTACTTGTCCAAAAATTTTGGCTGAAGATCCAAAATTGTATAAAAAATATAGTAATAAAAGTACAAAATAAAAAAAAATAACAGTGTTTTGATAATTTAATGGAAACATTAAATAGGATAATGTTGTTTAAGTTCACAACAATAAGTCTACAAATGGTAAACTGAAGTCCCCCCCCCCCNAAAAAAAAAAAAACTGAAAAAAAAATTCTAGTTGTACTTAGGTCTTAAGTTTGTAAATTTAGTATTTTAGATTAATAAATACAAGAATAGGGGGTGAATATTGTTCATCTCTCGTTGAAGAAAATTCTTTAAGGTTCTTACTTTTCAAATTTTTCATTCTATTTCTAAATTCTTTTCCACATACTTTCAAATGGAGATTCATCTCTCGTTTGTATTTTTTTTCTGTGTTTTTTCATCTCTTCATGTGAAAAATTTGTTTTATTTGAATAATATCTTCTTTTTGCAATCCGAAAACATTTACGTTTTNCCCCCTCCCAAACTAAAAAAAAAAAAACTGAAAAAAAAATTCTAGTTGTACTTAGGTCTTAAGTTTGTAAATTTAGTGTTTTAGATTAATAAATACAAGAATAGGGGGTGAATATTGTTCATCTCTCGTTGAAGAAAATTCTTTAGGGTTCTTACTTTTCAAATTTTTCATTCTATTTCTAAATTCTTTTCCACATACTTTCAAATGGAGATTCATCTCTCGTTTGTATTTTTTTCTGTGTTTTTTCATCTCTTCGTGTGAAAAATTTGTTTTATTTGAATAATATCTTCTTTTTGCAATCCGAAAACATTTACGTTTTTCCCAACATTTTTTATCAAACCAAGGTTTATTTTCTTTAACTCTATTGCTTTTTTCGGCATTTGGCATATATGTACCTAAACACTCTCTGCTGAATTTAACATAATTGAATTTATTTTTTCCATTAACCTGTTTAAATCATTTGATGACAATGAATCCACATTCAGCGGGTTAAGCTTGAGCTCATTTTCTAATAATTTAATTTCATCTCTGTCAATACCATTAACAAAAGCAGATTCTTCTCTTAATCTTTCTAATTGCTTCTTGCACTATTATTAATTTCTCTATCATTTAGTCATTTCTCTGAATTTCTCTTAGGGGACAGACATTTCCACTTTCCCTGGCAATTGGACAAACAGTATTGTCAAGGCCTGTACAATCTTACTTACCTTATGAAATCAAGATGGCGGCAGTGGTAAACTTGGTGAAAGTAGCTCTCCTAATTTTTGGACTTTTAATACGAATCCCGCCAAATTTTTTACCAGTAACTATACTGAGAAGAGAGAAACCAGAAAATTTAGGTTTTTATGCAAGTACTACTCTTACAAACGAAGGACAATACAATTTTGCTCTTGATAAATTTTCAAATGTAAACAGTGCAAAAAATGGCCACCCGACAAAAATGACTCTGACCAACAGAAAAGTTGAAAACCAAACATACTCAGTCTTGTTTTTATGCATACTATTAAGTGGGGATGTGCTTTTCAACCCAGGACCCTGCAAATTTCCGTGCATAAAGTGTAATAAACCAGTAAAAAGTAACCAGAAAGGAATCCAATGTGATTTTTGTAATTTATGGATACATTTAAAATGCACACAATTGACGATAAATTATTATAACTTTCTATCTACAACCGATGAGGAGTACTACTGTGAGTTATGTCACGATCGCCTGCCTAACTTTAGCGATTCATACTTTCAAAACGATTCTTCACGAAGTACGTCAACAGAGCTCACCAATATACAATTCTCCGGAGATGAAGAACTCTCCGCATCCGTATCTGAGAATATTGATGTATCATCAACATCCGGTCCACCTGGTGACTTGTTTGATGAAATTATAGATATGAAGAAAAGGGACCCCTATTAACTGGTTTGTGCTTACTTAAACATAAATGGTATAAGGAACAAGTTTGGAAGCATTAAAGAGTTCCTTCACAAAAATATTATTGACATTTTATTTCTGTCAGAGACTAAAATTGACAGTTCGTTTCCAGATTGTCAGTTCGCCGTTGATAATTATAGTCTTTGGAGAGCAGACAGAGCCTGTAATGGGTGAGGGGTCATGGCCTATATGCGATCTAGCCTGGCAGGGGACAGGAAATCAGACCTTGCCTTTACAAACATTGAATCCATCATCATTGAAGTGCGGACTGACTCAAATCGTTTCTGTTTTGCAGGATTGTATAAACCACCTACGATGACTAACGACATATTTAGAAAAAGACTTTCAGAAGACCTGTGAAAGCTTAACTAATAAGTATGACAACATTTTTCTCATCGGGGACTTAAATTATGACATGTTAGAACATGATAAAAGCGAACATCTGAAAAGTCTGTGTGATATATATGATCTTACTAATCACATTAAAACGCCTACTTGTTTTAAGGGTATGAATACTTGTTTTAAGGGTATGAATAAACCGAGTTTATTAGATGTAATTTTGACAAATAAACCCAATTTAATTAAGAAATCTGTAAATTTTAGCTCAGGTTTAAGTGATTTCCACAATTGCATAGCATTTCAAGTAAATTGTTGTATAAGTAAACATAAAACACAGACAAGAGTATGTAGAAGTTTTAAAAGTTTTAACTGTGAAAATTTTACACAAGATCTAGCACAAATAGATTTTAATAATATTTTAAATTGTGGTGATGTAAATCAATGTAAATGTAGCATGTAATAATTTTAGTAGTAAATTTATTGAGGTAGCAGACAAGCATGCTCCATTTAAGGAAAGGCGAGTACGTCAAGGCCAGGTCCCGTATATGAATGTAACACTAAGAAAGGCAATTTATATGAATGTTTTACCATAAATATCAAAAACTCAGAACATCTCAGAACTGGAAGATGTATGTAACACAGAGAAATTTGGTCACAAAATTAAAAAGAAAATCTATGATTCAATATTTTATAGAGAGGTGTGTAGGTGGACCTAAATCTAAAGATTTTTGGCCCACAATTAAGCCATTTTTGTCAAACAAAGGCTGTAATGTTACAAAAGACACCATTTTGTCTGAAAATGACCAACTAATAACTGATCAAAAACAAGTTTGTGAGATTTTTAATAACTTTTATGTAAATGTGGCTAAAGATATTGGTGACCCAAACATTGTCATCAATGCTGAACATCCTAGCATTACAAAAATTGATGTTTTAATGGAAAGTAAAAATGTAAAAGGTTTAAATTTCCAACATATTGATGAAGATTTTATACGTAAACAAATTAATAATATTAGTGTGAAAAAGGCAACTGGTGTTGATAATATGTCTCCCTTTCTTATTAAATGTGCAGCACCAATAATTGTAGATCCGATAACTAAACTTATAAATCTGTCTATGTCATCTTCTGTTTTCCCAGACAACTTAAAGATAGCCAAAGTTTGCCCAATTCATAAAAAAAATAGTCCATTAGAAAAAGGTAATTATCGCCCTATAAGCATTCCGCATACAATTTCAAAATTATTTGAACGTGCTATTCATGTACAGCTCACTGAGCATTTTGATCAGATCTTTAATCCATTTTTGGCTGCTTTCAGGGCGGGCTTCGGCTGTCAATTCACTCTCTTGAGGGTTGTAGAGGAGTGGAAAGAGGCACTTATAGTGGCAAGTATGTTGGGGCTATCCTCATGGATTTATCAAAGGCTTTTGATTGCCTCCCCCACGACTTGCTACTGTTAAAAATCCAACATTATGGAGCCAGCGACAGTGCTCTGGAACTCCTCAGGAGTTATTTGAAAAACAGACAGCAATGTGTTAAAGTTGGTCAAGATACAAGTTAAGTTCATATCAAACTATTTTGAAAGGTGTACCTCAAGGCTCCATACTGGGTCACGTTATGTTCAACATATTTCTAAACGATATTTTTAATTTCGTAAATCAATCTACCTTGTATAATTACGCTGATGATAATACTGTTTCCTATGCAGATGATAACCCAATTACTCTAAAACAAGTACTGGAAAATGACAGTAAGTCGCTTATTAACTGGTTCTATATTAATAAAATGAAAGCAAATCCTGACAAGTTTCAGGCCATAGCTTTGGGTAAAAAGACCAATGATCTTAATTTAAATTTTTATTTAGGGGGTAAGGTAATTGAATGTGAAAAAGAGGTAAAATTACTTGGCATTACTATTGATTTTATGTTAGATTTTAATAGTCAAATAACAAATATGTGTAGAAAAGCTGCCAGACAATTGAATGTGCTAAAGCACATTGGCCATCATTTAAACCGTTTAAGTAAAATTACTATTTATTACTCTTTTATATTGTCAAATTTCAGTTTTTGCCCACTTACATGGCACTTTTGTTCATAGGGGAATACAGCTAAAATTGAGAAAATCCAAGAAAGAGCACTTCGGTTTATTTATAATGATAAAAATTCCAGTTATGAAAAATTATTAGAGAAATCTTTGTTGCCATCTTTGAAAATTAGACGCCTGAGAACAGTGGCCTTGGAAACATTTAAGATTATGAATAAAAATAGTCCTGTTTTTTTACAAGATCTTGTATCAAATAAAAATAATATTTATAACTTCAGGTATACCAATACAGCAGAAATTCCAAGAGTACAATCTACCAGGTATGGTCTGAAATCATTCAGATATTCAGCCCCTAAGATTTGGGGCTTGTTCCCATTTCGCCTTAGCTGTGAAATTTTATATAAAAAAATATTCCCATTTCGCCTTAGTACATATTTGTGTCAGCTAAGGCGAAATGGGAACTTATGTAAACATCTAATCAAGAGAAACTGGTGTTTGTACAACACTATAAACATTAGAGATTTAAGTTGTTGAATTAAAATTAAAATAATGTAAATTTTATGTAAATAGCTTGTTCTCTTTTGAGTTGTGTATTCTTCAGTTTCAAATGGGCACAAAGTAACTCAAATTACAATATCTATGCTTTATTAAAATAACTTTAGTATTCGCCGCCAGAAGGCGGCGAATATATTTGATACGATATCTTGAAACTTCAGTGGAGGAGCACGTGACCAGGAGCAGTTGTTTGTTTTCCATTAGAATCGATCTAATGTGTCCTAATCTTTTACAATGAAGATACCTTTTCAATAAGATAGGAAATATTTTTAAATTATTCATTCAAGAAAATTGTTGACAAAATTATTAATTTAATTTTCATTAATATTATAACTAATGTGAAAGGGAAATCAATAAGACAAGGGAGACGGGTTATGCTTGCTTGACTTTTCTGTTACATGTCTGGGTGAGTGTGTCTGGATATCATGATGCAGATGCATGATTACCTTAATTGCAATGGTTTTCAAGTTGAGGGTTGCATATTGTTTCCAATTATTATTGTTATTATTGCTATTAATTTTTGGTTGTTCATAAAAAAAATAATAAAAAAATGATAAATACATAAAGCGAGAACCAGCGTATCCGGCCCATCACAGTATATTCTGTCTGCGTTGCTGAGATGAGCGATGTCTGCATATCAATTTACACTTTGTGCTTTATTTTTATATATCATGAATTAAAAATACCTTCAATTGCTGCCTGGTTTGGTAGATGATTGTGTGGTTGGCCAAACTTTCTAATGATATTTTTAAATTTTTGAAATGGAATAATAGGAAATGCTTTATAATCAATTTTTAGAATATTTACAATTAATTCTAAATGATAGTAGATTTTCTTGTTTAAGAATAAGAATCAATTATTTTTTTAAATTGACCATAATTTAGTTATAATTTTAATTTCAATCATTTTTTGGGGAATAAATATACTTTCAAAATAAAAATATTTTAGATTTTATGCGGCACGAAATATGCAAGATAAATGTAACAAAATCTTTGAAAGTATACAAAAAGTGAAAGAAAAAATACATGTATTCTTAATGATGTTTATTCAATAATCAAAACATGCCAAAATTAATAATTATGTTTTTACAATTCACAAATTGTAAATTCCCATTTCGCCTTAGTACTTTTTTTACCTTTTTTACCTGAAATTCACAGCTAAGGCGAAATGGGAACACACCAGATTTGGAATAGTCTTCCTGCTGAGTTGAGGAATCAATCAAACCTCAACCAGTTTAAGACCCCAATTAACACATCGACAGGTCCTTCCTGCTCATGTATTATCTGTAAATCTTAGTGACTGAATATCTCTATTTGTATCTTGCTGCTTATGCTTATGCCTTCTCTGCTTATGCTCAAGTTTAATGCTTTTCTGTTTGTATTATTTTTTATATTTTTATGTGTTCATGTGTCTTGTGTGCTTAGCTAAATAGCTCTTAGTTTATTGTATTGCATGTCTTTTATTATGATTTCTGTGATTTGTGTGCAACTTATGTCTTATTGTTTTATGTAACCTATGCGAGTGCTTGTTCTTAGTGCTTTTAGTATGTGATGTTTTTATGCGTTTAGTGACTCTGTTTTAAGAGTATTTGTGTTTTATCCTCACTATTTAACATTGTATGCATGCTTGTATGTTTTAATGTAATGATGTATTTGTTATTTATGTAAGTCGGTATAAAAGCTCTTTCAGAGCTTATGTTATTTGTTATATGTGTATTACCCGACTATAAATAAAAATTACTTACTTACTTACTTACTGACTTACTTACCTGTGTCCCCATACTGACAATCCCAAGTACATTTGGAATAAAGGCTGAATTATAACAATGAGATACAAGTTGGACTCCTAATTGTCGAAATTCTTTCATTGATAAATGTTTCTTCATCTTGACAAATTTTTCTTTGGCTCTCTTCAATCCATCTTTCTTTACCTAAAACATATACAAACTGTACATGTTCTGATGACATTTTAGGAATACCAATACATTATTTGAATACCTGAGGATGATAGTCAATATTGTTAAAATCTGTAATGGAAGGGAAACTTAGGGTCTCACAACCATCTCCGGGTCATTCAGTCAAAAAGTTCCTATTAAAAGAACAAAAATTTGAAAATATGGTGTTTCAAATCATATATACCAGTAGAATATTTTAAAGGTTAGAATATCATAAAAAGCCTGAAATGAAAGCTAATAGCATATAATTATGGGAACAAGTGTCATATCTTAATAAAGTAATGAATATTGTGTTGACACCCGAGTGAAAGGGCATTGGTCATGGTGGGTCAGCACATGTCATCCAGAATGTAAATACTTCATATTTATTCATTGCAATTTTGTGAGAAATTAAACTTTGATTTTTACAACAGGTTTGGATTCCTTAAATAATTAAAATGCTCTAAATGATATATGACATGATACTCTGCTAACGTATAAGTTGAGGGCAAACTTTGAAATTGCCTGTTTTTGCCTGATAGTGAATGGCAATGTTATAACCAGTTATAGAGACCTTGACATTGGAGAGACGGGAGTCATCTCTGTGGACCCCCTGTAATAAAAGTAATTTTAGTGTGTGTGGACACAATACACTGGCAAGGACACAGTACAAGTGTGGACACAATACAAGTAAGGACTCATTAACATAATCTGTACGAAATAAATAGAATATAGTTACGGTGATGTATGAAAATGCCAGATACCAAAGGTCTTTCTCAAAAAACAAAAAAAGTTACAGCCCAGACAGGGCTTTGTCACTGAGAAAGCAAAAAATCTTGACTTGGGGGACAATTTTCAAAGTCAAGGGTCACATACCATGGTACAGGATACATCGCATTCAAGTGATCTATGGACCTTCCATTTACCAAAAGCCTATGTCAAAACAAAAAGTTTTACCAGACACGCCAATGACAGATGCACAGACAGACAGACAGACTGATTACTGTCACTAACCTTGGTACATGACAGACTGCCTTGAAGTAAGCTATCAACATGCCAAATATCATGAGCCTATCTCAAAAAAGAATCAAAGTCCCAAAGGGGCTGGTGGATTAGTGTCTATGATGGCAATGATCAGTATCTAATCTATTGAAATTTCATGTATACTGTCCAATAGTGTCCATGTATGATATGAATAATTGCCTGTCTATGTCGTGCATAATTACTCATTTTTTACTACGGGTCTAATTATAATGGTGATATCAAAACCAAGAAAGGTACAAAAACCATGTTTTGCTCATCAAGAAAATTAACATGCCTTTCTGACAGTCAGCAAGTATTTAATGGTGGCCATCTTCATTTGATCACACCAGCCAATCAATGGCAATCAAACCATTAGAGACAAATATCCAAAGAATTTTGATTTTATACCAGAAACCAGGGACTATATATAGTCCCTGCAGAAACCTATTACATATTATGGGTTCCCTGCTGTACACTCAACATAGACTAAACAATGACAGCATCATCTTGATCAAGTACAGTTTGAAATTTAATTCTAAAGAAGAGACCTGAATGAAAGGTTTGTGAATGCTGACAAGACGCAAAAGCTGACAAGACATGAGCAGCAATACCCTGCTCTTTGTGGAGAGAATATTTTAAGAAACACACAAAGACATGAAAACGATGATCTTTGCCAAGTTCTTTGTGCAACAATGCATCTCAATTCGCGCTATGATATACATTCTCATGCAACTGAAAAATGACTGTTATGCATTGTAAATACTCAAATGATATTATCTCAATTTTTGTTTGACCAAACTCTGATCAACGGCAATTATAAACACGCAACACCCCGGACTGAACATTGTTGGACAAACGGCAATCAACAGATCAGCACCCCTGCCTGATCCTATTTCGAATTAAGTCAATTCCAACCCCGATCGTTGCAAAATATTGTCTTTTTCGGAATATGCACCTTGACAATTGTTTCTAGGTAATACTTTGTATTTACCGATGTACGACTTCTTCAGTATTTTGTTTTGAGTCGGCCATTACATGTATACCGAACGCGGACCTAAGAGAAGACGCTACATGGCAATCGCAACAAGTATAATGGAACAGCCAACGTGGACAGTCAGGGGCATCATCAAAAACAGTTATAAATTTTATAACCTTTATTGGTTAGATTTTTCCATTTTTGAATTATCTCCCTTAGCAAAAAGTACAGAAATAACTGAAATTGGTTATTTCTTCTACATCATGTCAAATTTTCAACACGCTCTGATTCAAGAAACATGAACAACAAAACCACATGGTTTGTGTAAATTTCAAAAGATATTGATGAAGTAAAACATCCCAATTATCAATGATCTGCTAATATTAGATAATGAACATTTAATTGGCATTTAAAGTCCTTTAGGGGCTTGACTTTGACCAACTTGCGTAGGATCTTCTTGATGGTGCGTATCAGATGTTATGGTTTCAAATTATAAAGGAAATTTTAATTTATCAAAGAAAAATACCAACACAAATGAGAAAAATTTATTATGGCCACAATCAGGATTTAAAGATCAAAGGAAATTAAAAAATAACCATTTTCCATTACTTTTTGAAAACGAAAGTAACTGAAAATGGTTATAAAATTTATAACTGTTTTTGGTGATGCCCCTGACTGGTGGAACAGCCGTACTTTTCCATTCATTGATAATTAGAAATGTAAACAAACATTACGCCTTCCGTAGATTGTAAATAATGGACTGTTACTCTCGACGGCTACTGAATTTGATTTTTTATTTCCAATGCGTTGTTCCAAGGACTTATAATGCGTCATTATACATCCTTGGTTGTTCTTTTATGATTTATTTCAAAACAGCCACATCGTTTCATTGATGGTTCAGGGAAGTACGTTTACGCCATTCATACAAAATCGGTCTTCCATATTCATACATCTACACACAAAATTTTATGAATGGGAAATTCATTCGGTGATAAATTAACGAATTCGGGCACCATTTAAGTGTTGAAAAGTTCGGGCAATCAAATTAATGTTCAATGAAAATAGACTATTGAGTGTCAGAGTTTTTTTATGAGATCAGAAAGATGTGTACGAGGTTCCTGAAAAGGATTCTTTTAGCATGGGTATGATCACTAAATTCTGATTGCGTGAGGTTGGTCACCCGGGTCGTAACATAGGATAGAATTCTATCCTTTGGATAGACACTAATCCAAAAATTTATAGCCCAGACAAAAAATGTTTAAGTTTTTGATGAAGATGCAAACACCAGGGGTGTGATCACAAATTTCCTGACATTTGCACAGGCAAGTTAAAGGGGATCTTTGAAGGTCTGGAAGTTTCAGGAAATTTTCTAGGCCAATGTCCAAATGTCTCAACTTAGACAAGAGAGAAATGAAAGTTGATATATCTAATTCCCTAAAATTTGTAATGTAACATAAAAATATTTTATAAAAATATCCAGTATCTTTTTTACTTCCCATTATGTAATTTCTTGCTGCCTTGTTCTTAAAGTCTCGTGATCAATACTTCATTCTTATATTTTCTTGGAATTTATCTATTATTGCTTTATGTCCATAAGAAACTCACAAAACTATTGTTTCCAAATCCTTACCTATCAGTAAGTTTTTCATGTGTTGCACTTGATCATAGACTAAAGAAGACATGTCCATACATGTAAATTATCTAAACATTTACCTGATAATGTTGCATTAAGACTGGATGTTTGACAGAAGTATTTGTATAGTGATAATAACAAATATCTGGAACACAATGCATGGAACTGTCAATCTTACTTGTATCTCTCCCTCTCCTAAAAACAAATAAATAACAAAAAAGTCATGAATGTAAATAAACTAGAATACTGACAAAGCCAAAAAGGGCCCCGCCCCTTGCATGTCCCAAAAACCTGTTTGCGGAATTTCATGGAAATCATCAAAACAAGATTTGGGGAAAAACATAAATAACAAAGTCCTAAGTTATTGTAGATTTAGTTTTTGCATATGGCCACTTTGACAACTTATGTCTCATCTGTTCAGATCAAATCAAAACATTGAAAAAAATATATGAAGGTCATTTCAAGTTATCATACGACAGAGCTACTTCTAAAAATATGAATTTTTTCATAAATAAACTAAGTTTTTTTCCCCCAAAATGTTTTATGAATCTCCTAAAAATCGTTACGGGCCTTCTTTTGATCAAGTTCAACACTGTGTATAAAACTTATAAAAATCTGTGAAGGCCATTTCAAGCTATCATACAACATAGTGCTTATTCTCAAAATATGCTGTTTTTCATATAAAAACTATGTTTTTCCCCAAAAAATGTATTAGGATTTTCCTCAAAAACAAAAGGGAGCTTCCTTTGGTCAAGACCAACCTTGTGTATCAAAATCATAAAAATCAAGGCAATCTTAATTTATTGTACAACATAGAGCTAATTCTCAAATTATGCACTTTTTCATATAAAAACTAATTTTTTCCCTCAAAATTGTTTTCAGATTTTCCTCAAAAATGAAATAAGTTTTTTCCCAAAAATCATTTTCCGACTTTCCTAAAAAACGAAAGGGAGCTTCCTTTGGTCAAGTTCAACATTGAGTATCAAAATCATTGAAATCCCTGGTGGCAATCTTAAGTTATCATACGACATAGAGCTAATTCTAAATGCACTTTTTCATATAAAAACTAAGTTTTTTCCCAAAAATCATTTTCCAATTTTCCTCAAAAACGAAAGGGAGCTTCCTTTGGTCAAGTTCAACCTTGAGTATCAAAATAATTAAAATCCCTGAAGGCAATCTTAAGTTATCATACGACATAGAGCTAATTCTCAAAATATGCACTTTTTCATATAAAAACTAAGTTTTTTCCCCAAAATCATTTTCCGATTTTCCTCAAAAAGGAAAGGAAGCTTTCCTTGGTCATGTTCAACTATGAGTACAAAAATCATAAAAATCCGTGCAGGCAATCTTGAGTTAATGTACGACATAGAAAACACTGCCGGACAGACAGACAGACGGACAGACAGACAGACAGACAGACGGACGGACGGACAGGCTGATTACTATAGGGCGCCACCATTTCCTGGCATGGCCCTTATAATTACTATAGTCTAACTGCTAACAGTGAAGCTACAAAGTTACAGTATTTGTTATCTCAAATTTTTGCCTAACCTAGGTTTTCACTATTGCATGAAAAATTGGATGTGGTAGGGTTTCTGCTGGTATATAAGCAGTGAGGCTAGCCAAAGTAGTCAAATGTTAACAGAGCTTGATGTTACATTAATACACAAGAATACTATGTTCTTGCATAAGATCACATATAGGGTTATCTTTCATGAGAGTACGAAATTTTGTCTTTTCTCAAGTTGTTTTTCCAACATTGTCCTTGGATTGTTCGTTCCAGACTGACGGTTCAGTTTTCACTTACATGACCATAGAATTTCTAACACTAGTGAAAGATAACCTGTTCTTCCGTAAATGGCTGTTTCCCGTGTAAGACAGCCCATAGAAGACAGGGTCACGGGTAAACATCCAATCCTACGTTCTGATTTTGTCGATGTCATAATCGTTACCAAAGTAAACTCAAAAGAAAAGACAGAATTTCTCACACTCATGGAAGATATCCCTTTTCTCACTTTTGAGACAGGTCAGTTCCTATTTTTAGCGGTGTGAGATTTTTCTGTCTCACACCACCCCATGTGAGACAACCTCGTGCACACTATGACGTCATTGACGTCATGGTGAGTCGCTTAGTAATGGCGGATGGTAAGGACAACATGGCGTCACCGAAAGACATTTTTATGAACAAAAGTGAGAAAATTAATCAAACATTGTTGAAAATGCAAGATTTAGAAATCTCAGACACCCTCGGGTAAGATTTCAATGGTTCTCTGACTCGGCAAGCCTCGTCAGAGAAATATTGAAATCTTACCCTTGGGTGTCTGAGATTTCTTGATTTTGCCTTTTCACCGATGTTAGATTGATATAATTTTTTATGGTCTCGTATAAGAAACTTTTAATCTTTAATTTTTTTTACATGTGACAGTGTATAGAATAATGAATGTAATTATTTATGCTGGTTAAATTTTCTTAATTCATTATTTAGTTTTTCATCTTTACAAATGGAAGAAAATTAACATTTTCAAATTTCAACATGTGGAAACTTTCAAGTGATACAATGTAAATATGTAGCAATTGAATCAATATAACTTATAATCACAAAGATGCTTTATTATCTTTAACAAATCACAACTACTTCAAACATTAATATAATTTTTAAGAGTTATTTCCCCTAGATATTAAGCAGCCCTTAATTTTCAATTTTTGGTAACACTTACGTAGGTAGGAGAAAGAAAATCTCAGTAAATCTTGAGAACACATCAGATAAAATAGCCTCTAGTATTTCAGTTGGATTTTCATTGTTCATTAAAGTTGAAAATGAAGAATCTGGTTCATTACTTGATCTACACAGGATGTGTAATTTTAACATATCTAGAGTAAGGTCCAGAAATTTTCCTGTGGAAACTAACCACTCACTGAATAACCTGCAAAGTAAATGAACATCATAACATGTCAACTATACATGAAAAACTGCCAAAAAATATAATATATATATTGACATGCAATGACATATAAATACCAGTATGTATTAGTTTAAGGGAGTACGAGTGTCAGAAATTAAAATGCTGAACTTATTTTGAAGAACTTTGCTAATAGAACAAAATGAGCAAACAATTTTGAAAATCTATGTCAGAATTGTTTAGATGTAAGACGTCAAAATTTTGGCAGGGAACAGTTCTCTCTAGAGTTTTCCTTCAATTTACATTACCTGTTTATACAAGTATGCCTTAAAATATATGAAAATATAATTGGAAGTGTAAAGAATTTTATGAAGTGTCTATTTTATGCATTTTAAAGTGACCTATGACCAAGAAAATATGATGCATGTGCAAAGAAAATAACCCTGTTCAAATGGATAAAACCTGAGTATATCAAATGCTTGTGAAATCTGACACTCACACTCCCTTAAGAAAAACAGGCTATATTCGCAAGATACTTAACAATCTAATATTAACTCATGTGCTTCAACTATTGCTTTATTTTAATTTCCATAATTATCTGTCAACATGGTCAAAGTATCTGCTTCATTGAGAAGAAAATTGACAAACTACAAAAGTTATACCTCTTTGCATATATAAAGCCATAACTTTGACAAGTCTAAAGTTAAATCATGATATGTATGCTTTACTACAGATAAAACAGCCTATTATTGGGGTGCACTTGTGGATGCAATTAAGCTACATGTATCACATTACTGTTATATGATACTAATCATGCTAATGGCACATAACTAAAGTCACTTTTTGCTCAAATTTTAAAGATAACCATTTATGTTTTTATGGACATGTATAAGATAGTGCAGTGCAAAATTAACATTAAAAACAGTAAAATATTCATTCTGTTGCAATTACATGTAGAATTTAATTTCAGAAAAGTGCATTATAAAATTTCAAAATTTAACAGATGTGTTGAAGCAAATCTTTTAAATTTATATCATAAGGCTTTTTGTGACATAAATGTGAACAATATTAAATATTTCTACTTTAATTTTGTATTGAGGTATATTTGTAGGTGCATTTTTGAACAACTTTATACAGTACAGTTATTTTTGCAGGTACTTTGTTTTGCATTTTGTCTCTCCTGGGCAACTTTCATGACATTGCAGCATAATAATTATTGTGATTTTCTATCTCTTCAACACCCTTATTAAGCTGGGTTCTTGGAGAACAGTTTAGGTAAGAAGACTTTGTGTAGTTTGGTTTAATCTGGTTGGATAAAATTTAGCCCAGTTGAGAAAAATGTATACAAATTTCTTATTTCAAGTAATAATAGATAATGTTTTTCCCGGTTCAGGCTAATGTTTAGGTACAGTTTTTGATATTTTAACATCTATCTTTACTTAAACATTACCCAGCTTACTAGGGGTGTTCAATGCATTTGTATTAGTATAATAATTATTCATGGATATTTATGAATTATTTTTGTGATATTTTTGCAATTGGGAAGATCATGGAAATCAATCGCTCTTGGAAATTAGTTGGTTTACTGCATTATTTGTGTGAAGATATAATTAGGAGTTGACCATGTTGAATTCTAGGATCTGAGTCAGTAAATCATAGATTTTACAGTCACAAATTGAGTTTTTTGGAGAAATGTCAAATGAAAGATTAATAACAGACTGTTTACATGCTAAAAATAATGTATCTAAATTTTTTAGAACATTTTAAAAAAAATACTGCGATTCTCTACTGTAAGTAGATGTTTGGCAATAGAGACACTGATTTTTTTAAAATGCTCTTAAAGACTACCTTAGTATTACATGTATTTCTAATTGTAGAAAAGTCTCTGTAGTCATGGTAGTCATAATCTAAATTGAAAATCATTATGCAAATACTGTTCATGACTTAAATCAAAGCTCCGATGGAGCTGAAATTCGAAAGCCCTGAAAATCTACTAATAAAACTTTGTAGTCATCCAAAGAACTGCTGCATATGTCTGCATGTATTAAGTTATTCCGTAATACCATGAATATGTGAAAATAGTCGGATTGTGTGATTTCCTATGCATGTCGATTTCATTGCTATAAATATGCAATACACATAAACAAATGTTTTCAAATATTTTCATCTTTGACAAATTACTGAGACGCAATATAAGAAAAATGAGTAATTTGATAAACATGCATATTGTTTTTAATTTAATATAATAACACCATATTCAACTAAAAAAAAATGAAAAAATATAACTTAAATACACAATGTATACGATTTTGAAAGAAACTTACACACTATATTTTATCAGAAGCATGAAGATCATCTTTTAGAGCTGTTAATAGGCTTGAAGCCTCACATGATTTTTTCTTGTCATTTTAACAACTCTTCAGCCATTTCATGGCTTTCGAGTTAAAAAGTATAATGTACATCAGTCAATATTTTACTTAGACTTTACCATAAATGTTCACAATCCCTTTACCTTTTTTTTAGACAATCATCAGTTCCAAATGTGTAAGTCTCTAACAATTTCTGTAAATTCTGAGAATGTTCCTCTAAATATGATGTAACTTTTCTTTCTGCAACAGCTGGTCCTGCTCCCACATTTATATCTGGTATTTTATGGAGATCTAATGAAAAAGTAAGGTGCTCTTTTGTCAGATCTATAAACCATTTAGCTTCCTCAGGAAATTCTATCATTGGCATGTCTCTCTGAAGCATATTCATAAACTCATTTACTGGTGTAGTTGTCTGGCTGTAATAGATTCCTAAGGCATCTAAATCTTCCTCCTTCATGTCTGTGATAGAAATCTTTTTTGTTTTTTTAGCATGACATACAATATGGGTGTCATTACCATTTTCTTTTCTCTTTGTAGCCATTTTTAGTTCTTTCTTCTGACACAAATACAATCTACTGCAAAAGAGAAAATAATTCTGTAATTCACATGACAATACACGACTGACAATGACTGAGAAACAAGAATAAAGTTTTGATAATGGCATTTAAGCTGTGTCAATAAATATTTATTTACATTCATAATAAAAACAATTATTATATAGATAGCGGTGAATGAATGAGAATTCCCAGTGACAGAAAGTGATAATTAACTGTGAAATTATTTTCCATAATTTCACTCTAGGAAGTGACGTCACAATAGACGTTGTCAATGTTGTTGTTAAGTAAACGTCACAGCGGATTAATCTTGAAAACGTAGTTCATGAAATGAATCATCAACGGAACCATCAAATATGCGTGAAGATCTANATAATAAAAACTATAACTAATCCTTGATTCTGATTATCGAAAATATTCAACTCATGATCGAAAAAAGCTGTAATTCACTCATGCGCTCCGCTGCGTTATTCGATCATTCGTTGAATATTTTGCGATAATCAGAATCTTGGATTAGTTATAATTACAAATATATTAGAGGCTCACATGAACCTGTATCAATCACCTGGCTACTAATTTGTATTGGAAATTCTTCTACATACAATGTTAAACAAAAAGTTTTCCAATAAGGACTCCAATAAATGTTTAAACTACAAAGGTAGCCATCTTATAACTAATGATCCATAATCAAAAGTTTATTTTGTACAAAATTTATCATTTCATCATTTAGACTGATATGGTATTACATTGTTTAAAGATGTATCAAATGTTTTTCATGGAATATGATATGAAACTGGAGCATGTCCACACTGGCTTTGTTGGTAGGGCCCCGCAATTTCAATCATGTCCACACTGGCATTGTCGGAAGGGCCTGCAATTTCAATCCTAAAACTCGGGGCAAAAGTAAAATTGAAGTAAGTTTGGATTCAAATTCTGTTTGACACACAAATGTGTTGATACAGTTATTTGCTGGGTAGAGTGATTTCTTTAAGTTTTACCAACCATATCATTTCTTAGCTTCAGACTAATTATCAAATCATTCAAGCTGATACAAGTAAAAAAATCTTATCAGCACGCCGATTCACGTACTGAAGTACGTAATTCAAGTACATTATACAACATTCAAGTACAATTTCACAAATCAAAACGTGCAAGCACATACATTTGAAAAATTGATCATTGAACATTGTGAAATAAAAATACTGGTATGCATATATGTACCCTCAAGAAACACCTTATATCCCCAAATTTAAATTCAAAGGGTACATGTACTTGCAACTGCAAAAAGCAGTGGGCATGCTGCTTATGACGAAAATTTGGTTTATAGTAAAAAGTCAAAGTATCGACAAACAGGAAGTGGACGTTCCATAAAATTGAAAATTGCTTACACACTACAACTCATCATTTCCAATCTTCAGACCAAATTTCAATTATTCCGTCCAACAGACGCCAAGAAATCTGTGACAAAAATTTGGTTTTCAGTAAAAATTCAAAGTATTGGCAAACAGAAAGTCGGCGCCAACAAAGTTGAAAATGACATAAGCAATACAACTCATTATTTCCATTAGCTTAAAACTAAATTTCAAATCATTTCCTCAAGTAAAAGCCAAGAAATCTGTGACAGAAAATTTGGTTTATAGTAAAAAATCAAAGTATTGACAAACAGGAAGTGGACATTCCACAAACTTGAAAATCGCTTAAACACTGCAACTCATCATTTCCAAGCTTCAGACCCAATTTCAAATTATTCCCTCCGGTAGAAGCCAAGAAATCTATGACGAAAATTTGGTTTTCAGTAAAAATTTAAAGTATCCGCAAACAGGAAGTGGACGTTCGACAAACTTGAAAATTGCTTACACAATACAACTCATCATTTCCAAGCTTCAAACCAAATTTCAAATCATTCCCGCCAGTAGAAACCAAGAAATCTGTGACAAAAATTTGGTTAAAGTAAAAAATTTAAAGTATCAGCAAACAGGAAGTGGGCGGCACAAGACAAACTTGAAAATTGCTTACAAAATACAATTCATCATTTCCAAGCTTCAGACCAATTTTCAAATCATTTCCACATATACAAGCCTAGAAATCTTTGACGGTAAAAATTGTTGACGAACAGAAGGAAAATGTGAAAACTATAGGGCACACACAACTCGATGCGGGGCCCTAAAAATAAATCAAAAAGAGGAGCAAGTACAGATATCGAAATTTTTAGACTTACACGGAATATAAAATTATCTTAAAATTTCTTGCATTGTCTTGAATTGTTATGAATTGAATTATTTCTATAACTAGAGGCTCTCAAGAGCCTGTATAGCTCACCTGGTCCATGTCTGATAGTGATATAAACTGCAGTCCAAATAACCTAAATGTTAAAGGGTATCATTTTCTAAAATCTTAATAGATTTCGATGTAAAAATGGCCCAATGTTTCAGGAGAAGATCTTTGAATGCATTTCCCATTGGTGATAGGGTTCTATGTTCAGCTATGTTCCCCAATGGCAGCCATCTTGGATTTGATGAGGACTTGCTGGACACATTTTTCACAGTGGGCCAACAAAGGACAATTATGACGAGGTTTGGTTCAAATGGGAAAGTAGTTTCAGAGGAAAACATCTTTGAATGTGTTTTCCCATAGGGTCCAATGATAAACTAATTTCTTATTGGGGCCATCTTGGATTAGGCACAGGCATCCAAAACACATTGTTTTTAAAAGGGACAACCAAAGGACAATTGTGACCAAGTTTGGCTGTAATTGGCTCTATGGCTAATCAGAGGAGAAGATCTTTGAATTCTTTCCCATTGGGTCATGTTCCATACTGGTGGCCATCTTAGATATGACTGGGACTTGCTGTACAGCATTTACAAAATGAGAGACAACGACT
>MJUU01060287.1:12306-23274 GCA_002080025.1 Modiolus philippinarum
CTGTGAGTCTTTTTGTGTATTTATTTTTAGCCATTCACCACACATAGGGGGAGGGTTTGGATCCAAGAAAACGAGTTTAACCCCATCGCAATTTTTGCGCCTGTCCTAAGTCAGGAATATGTTGGTCATTGGCTTGTCCTTGTCTTCTTATAAAATTTTAGTTTCTTGATATTTGGGTTATTGGATGTGGTTTGTTTCCATTGATTTATTCACTTTTTTACCTGTTCGGGGCCATTTAGGGCTTACTATATGGTGTGAGGTTCCTCACTGTGTTGAAGACCATATGGTGACCACTAGATGTTTTGTTTTTGGTCGTTTTAACCTGAATATGGGATGTTGTCTCCTTCACATTTACCCCATTTCCTTTCTTTTTCATTTTTAGACAGTACAGAAATAAGAAACGGGAAAATGATGGCTCTTCTTCGACTAGGATATGCAATAGATTTTTCGAATTTAAGTAATGAATTATTTTTTTTAACACAAAACAAAATTCTTTATTGCACTATAATGCTATTAACAGACATTTATACGGTACAGCGATCCCCTATAAATTTTAATATCATGTGTGGTTTATAGAACAATAATACTACATTTACCTAATCGTAACAATTTATATATTTATGAGATAGAAAATCATTTTTTACGTGTAAATGTTACTTTTTTAAAAATAATTCTGCTTTCTTTAGAAAGTAATCATCTTTTAATGTTTTAAAATCGAAATCGTCACATCTTTTTAAAAATTCTTTTTTAAATAAATAAAACATCTAATTCTTTTGTTTTCTTTTCCGACATATAGGAAGACTTATGGATACTGAACAATACAAGTGTGAAGATAAAGTTCAATCCATTACAATTTTCTTCATTTATCTTGTAACCAAATACAATTGTTTTCAAATTAATGACATGATTATCTATTTTAATGTTACTGAATAAAAGTTTCATTTTCTTCCAGAATATATTTAAATATTTGCAATGTATGAAAAAGTGTTCATAATTTTCTACCTCATTACATAAAGTACATAGCACAGAGTCAGATAACCGCCATATTGCCAATAGCTGTTTACAAGGTAAAATATAATGCAACAGCTTCCATTTAAACATCTTTAATTTATTTTCTTTTGTTAATCTATAATTAAATAGTAGATTATTTTTGATTTTGCTGTATAAGTCACTATCTTCCAAATAGGTTTCCCATTTTGAAAATCCAACTGGTTTTTCATAGACAAATGCCATAAGTAATGTATATATTTGTTTAGATGATAAATCATGCAATAAGTATTTTTTTCCTTGTTTATCACGTATTTGGATTTGTGAACTTATTTTCATTTTAGTTTTAATCGAGTCTTGATGTTTGAGTTTGGGTAGTCAATCTTTTGGTATAGCTTTTATTAATTTAGAATATTCTGAAAACCAGTTACTTTTTGAAGATAAACGACTAAGTAAAATATTTTGTGAGATATCCCCCTGGTCATTAAGTAAATCATTAATATAGATAATATCATCTTTTATCCAATTGTTGTAAATTAAACATTTCCCCTGAAATTTTATGAATTTGTTTCCCCAAATTATTTGCTTCCTAATTTCTCTATAATTTTCTGGGTTATTTTTATTGGATGCCAATTTATGTTTCATCCATACATCAACAATTTTTTTGTAGAATTCTGGCATAGTTGTAATGAAATTATTAATGTTGTGAATATTATCTATATTCATTACAAACAGCATGACACTTTTCCAAACTTTTCGAATAACTTTCCAGCTAGGTAACTTGTCATCAAACTCTGTTAATCTTCTCACCCAATTAACATATATTGTATCTATAAATATATCTATATTAATCATTTTCAAACCCCCTTCATCGTATTTTGAACATAGGACAGTCCGTTTCACTTTTTCTTGTTTTCCACCCCAAATAAAGTTAAACACCAATTTTTTAAATTTAGAAATGTACTCCTTATTTATACCAGTGACTGATGCTAAATACGTGATATTTGGAATTATCAAAGATTTGGCAACAGTTATTTTTCCCATCATAGTAAGATTTCTCTTACTCCAATCGCGTACAATTTTCTCTGCTTTGGCATATTGTTTGTTAAAGTTTAATCTAGCACATTCCCCTATATCATGACCAAAATAAACCCCAAGACATTTTACCACTCTCTCTGTCCAGTTCATATTTTCAACTTTTTCTTTACAATGTTTTAGTAGTCCCAGCCAAAATCCCTCGGTTTTATTTCGGTAATGAATTATTAAATGATGTTAGGAATAGATTAAGTCCTCCGAGCACTCTTTAAACTTCACTGCACGTTTTGTATTTTTAGCGAAAGGAATATCATTTCAAAAAGGGAACTTTTTATGTTTTACTGTATCATATAGCCCACGAATTCTGTAAATATAATACAAAAGAAGATTCCGATTTATGATCTGCGCAAAAATCACGTTATCACAATATCAAAAACAGAAATAGATATTATACACGTTTATTGCTTCAGATCAGCTTCCTCCTAGTGTACTAGCGTAGTGTTGAAGCTAAAATGATCGTTAAATGATTGGAGTGTTAAGTTCAATGACTAAATACTGAACTTACTGTTAGTTTAGTTTATTGCATATGGCCATTTCGACAACGGACATTGTATGTCTCTTCACTGCAGATAAGATCTAAACAGTTTGAATACCATTAACTCAAAAATCTTTTGGAAACTGACGGAGAACAAATAACCGAATATGATCTAAATGGAAAACTAATAAGAAAGTCCATTTGTTGAACTTTTCAATATATTTATACTCGCTTTTATTTATTTTCGTTTAGTTTTTGAATTGCTTTTATTTGCATTTTATTTTAAAGCAGATTTCCTGTAATTTTGAAGTTACATGCATGAGAAATATATAAATAACGTACAGGTCATACTAGTAGAATACACCTATTTACTGGCTATTGTTCGAATTGCCAGTAAATACGTGTTTTATTGAACATCAAAGGTATCAATATGAATAGTTATTTCTATTTTATGACCAGTAAATAGTTCACCGTCGTATTCAATGACCAGTCAATAGTCATTGAAACTATTGACCGGTAAAAAATCTGTGACTAGTGTGAAAAAAAAGTAAAATTATCAAATTAACAATTTATATAGAAAATACATACTGAGGTATAATAATACTGTTTAACTGAATCTTAACTCGTACTAGAACCTTTACATTAATTCTTGAAAAGTAGTATTACTTAACATCTGATTATATATTGTTTTTGAAGGAGCTCATTTAAGTTGGAGAACTTTCTTTTTAATGGTAGGATTCCTAAGGTCTAAAAGAGGCTTAATTTTTGAGTTTCAAAATATCGAAGTTAAGTGAATGTAGTTTCTTCATATGACCACGTCGAGTAAATGCACAAGTCTCTACAAATACACGGTAAAACCAAGCAATGCTACAACGCTTTTATTATTGTTCTTCATCTTGAAGTCACCACGGGGCCTTCAATAACGTGCTTTGTCATAATTCACAGTAAGAATATCTCTTCAGTGCAGATCAAATCAAAACCTTACGGCTAACGGAATCACACATGCTAATTTTTGTTGAAAATGCTACAACAACGTTTAATCAAACATTCATTCTTGTGGCATTAAAAGTTTCAAATATTTAAGTGTGGAAAATAATGGCCATAATGCTCATAACAGACAAAATGGAAAGATGAAACAGAACTGCTTAGCGTTAAACTATTGGACAAGACTGCGTCCCATTGGTACCAATAGAGACGAAAATCCCTCACGGTAAACTTATTTCGAGAGAGGACGTAGGATCAGGATGTCCCACTACGCCGAAGCGCATTCGCGTTACCACATGGCTAAAAAAATCACTCTTTGTTACGCTATAATTCAATTGCATGCATGGGAGTAACTACAAATTTAATTGCAACTAGAAAATGTGTCTGTAAGTCCCGGATGCCCCGCCAATAAATTTATCGCAAAACCTAAACTCATAATTTGACTGAAGTCATTCATGTATAAAATATAGATCATCGACACCCAATTGTTAGTGTAACGGGTAGTTCTTCAATAGTTAAATGTTTCAGTGAAATATCATGATGCTACAATATTTAGTCGTTGAAAAAAAGAGACGTAAATGCAAAAGTTCACCAAAGTCACTGAAGCGTAAAATGTAGGTTAAAGACACATAATTGTCAATGATTTGGGTTGTACTCATCAAGGTAATTATTTTAATGAAACATCATTGTCTTATAATGTGTAGTTGTTGAGAAATGGACTTTAACGCAAAACTTAACCAAAGTCACTGAAGCGTAAATTGTAGGTCAAAGCCACCTAATTGTCAATGATTTGGGTAGTACTCATCAAGGCAATTAATTAGATGAAGCATCATTGTCCTATAATATGTAATTGTTGAGATCAAGATGAAGACAGGAATAAAAGCCCTGTCCTTGATAAACTGGAGTTTTCTATGTATCGTGTGCGTTTTTGTCACATGTACATTCACTCCATATCCTTTCATTTTTCCTATTTAACACAAAACTTAACCAGAGTCACTCAAGCATGAAGTATAGGTCAAAGAGGCAAACTATCTAGTGAACTCTGTAGTACTATCAAATATCTACCTACTAGCCTACTATTATTGTTCTACCTCTTACAGTTTCCGAGAAATGTACCTTAACGCAAAACTTAACCGGACGTAAGGACGGAAAGACGGACAAGGGTAACACTATATGCCCCTTCTACATTCGTAGGCGGGGCATAAAAATCACTAGTTTAAATCACACACCGTCCAAAGTGGTACCAGTTTAGGACGGACCACTAATGATTTACAAGAGATGACCTAAAATAAGATATTCCTGCGGTATCGCTGGAAAGTAAATTGGGAATATGGTTCGATATAGAATTTCGCGGAACGTATCCTGACCCCATTTTCTTGCCACATGAGTGTATGAGTGTGAATATACACACTCACTAATTACCCCCCCCCCCCCCCCACACACACACACACACACAATCCCGAGTATGCATACAATCCTAAATAGAACAAATTTACGTGAAACTTGGTGGACAATTTACTCATTTGGGAAAGCACTCCAAAGGCCAGGGTGATAAATATGCTTCAATCCAGCCTTGTAGGTTATCTAAATATGAAAAAAAATGTATATCATTGCCAAGGTCACTCATATGGGTGCTATCAAATCTGAATAGGCTTATTTCAGTAGCACGAATGTTAGGATGATGGATTACAAAATGTCCTTCATTTTTCATAAAAGTCTTAAGATCACAATTCAACCGTTTGTAAGCCTTTCCCATTGCTTTACCGAAATTAGTAACGTGCCAATACCTTCTCAGGATATCACTCCAAACTATCTAAGTGTCTTAATGAAGCAACGTAATCTTAAAATGTCGCACTCGATATTCTGTATAAGACCTAAAGTTTTCTTTTTACCCAAATCATTTGAACCCAACTGAATGACGACCATAAAAGGGGGAGGGTGGTCTTCTAGGAATTTTTCTATAGTTGAGCTAGAACTTTCCCAACATATACCGCCGTTTCCGACCCAGCCAATTGAGAATCCTTTATATTGAAGACACAAATCTTTCCTTTGATCCTGTCCTGCTTTCACCCGTCTCTCAGTCCAATAGACAATGGATGATCATACTATTCATATAGACCGTAAACCAAGATTATTTGCAGGAGGTAACTGCTGAACCAAGTTCGGCTAAGGTGGAGGTTTCTGCTGCATCTGGGCTTGCCGTTATGTTGAAGAGGCGGACCTTGAAGATTTTATGTGACCATGTTGGGCTCCGGGAGCATCGGAAGATCTGACGTTGGTATGAGGAGGTTTTTGCTCTTGAAAGTTCGTGGTACCAGCCAAGTATTGATGTCCAGATAATTGCCACTAAGAGTAAGTAGGTGCCGCTGTCATCGCCGAAGTAATTGTGTGATACAGTACTGTGCAACCAGAGACATATAATTAGAGATTGGCAACTCTACTTTCACCCCATATTAATCACAACAAACATGGTACGGCCACACCAGAACTTCTTAAACTACTTTTAATTTAGTCGACATATTTCTAAACCGAACATTAATTATTTTATAGTATAGTTTAGAAAATTTGATTTGAAAATATTTATTAACAAAAAAGATATTGGCAAGTAAAGCGGAGACTTTCGTGTGGAAATCTGACGACGAACATCGTGATGTGTCTCGTTTACTTTTGAAACTCCTCTTTTATTTCCGTGATTACAACTTCCTAGTTATTAAAACTGGTATTTTACTTTGTTGGTGGAGTTTAGATAGTTTTATTATGATATTTTCATATATTATCGAGATATCTGTGATTTATTTTTGTGAAGTGGAAGTTTTATCAAAGTCTCGATGGCGGCGCGATTTCCCAAGAATTCGTCATGTTGCCAATCTCTTTAATTATATGTCTCTGGTGCAACGTAGTTCTTACAGAAAAAAAGAACAGTCAGCCGTCATCCGTTCGTCAGGGAGCAGTCAGCGGTCAATCAGCCATCAGTTAATTAACGTGACGACTTGTTATTCGTCCAACCTGTCAATTGACGTGAAACGTGACGGATGACGAGATCCCTATTCGTCCAACTCGCGTCAAAATTCGTCCATATATCACGTGATGTCTCGGGTTAAAGATTTTGCGAAATAGAGATCCGTTTCACTCAGTATATACACGATCAGTACATCATCGCAACATATCAATCTTTTTGCTATTAATAAATAATTGCTTATCATATTTTTTTTTCATTTTCATTGAGTCTTTAATAAAATAAAGGTCGAATGGAACTGCTGCATTGACGGGTGTTATTCATCAAAATTTGCCATTTTCATCGAGTTTAAACAAAATAATGCGTAAAGGAAAAACTTCTCACTGATCGGTGCATTTGTAATGACTATTATTAAACAAGTCAGTTTTAATTTATTCATTTTTAGATATACATGTAATGGAAATGTGTATAAGAAAAGCTTTGCACTGGCTGGTAGATTTGCAATGAGTACTTTTTTTATCACATTTTTTCATTTTGAAGGAATTTTTAACAAAATAATGTGCAAAAGGAAAGTTTCGCATTGACCAGTGTATATGTAATGACTAAAATGAAGATTCATAAGTAATTTTTTTTTTACATTTTTTCATTTTCATGGAATTTTTAACAAAATAATATGTAAAAGGAAAGTTTTGCACTGACCGGTGTATATGTAAATATGTAATGACCGAAATGAAGATTCATAAGTAATTTTTTATCACATTTTTTTTTATTTTCATGGAATTTTTAACAAAATAATGTGTAAAAGAAAAGTTTCGCATTGACCGGTGTATATGTAATGACTAAAATGAAAATTCATCAGAATTTTTAATCACACTTTTTCATTATCATGGAATTTTAAACCAAATAATGTGTAAAAGGAAAGTTTCGCATTGACCGATGTATATTTATTCTAAAATGAAGATTCATAATAAATTTTTTATCACATTTTTTTTCATTTTCATGAAATTTAAAAAAAAAATGATATGAAACAGGAAAAGTTTTGCATTGACCGGTATATATGTAATGATTAAAATGAAGATTCATGAGTAATTTTTTTTCTACATTTTTTATTTTCATGGAATTTTTAACAAAATAATATGTAAAAGGAAAGTTTTGCACTGATCGGTGTATATGAAATGACTAAAATGGAGATTCATAAGTAATTTTTTTCTACATTTTGTTCATTTTCATGGAATTTTTAACAAAATAATATGTAAAAGGAAAGTTTCACACTGACCGGTGTGTATGTAATGAGTAAAATAAAGATTCATAAGTAATTTTTTTATCACATTTTTTTCATTTTTATGGAATTTTTTACCAAAATAATATGTAAAAGGAAAGTTTTGCATTGACCGGTATATATGTAATGACTAAAATGAAGATTCATTAGGAATTTTTTTCCTTCATTTTTTTCACTTTCATGGAATTTTAACAAAATAATATGTAAAAGGAAAGTTTTGCACTGACTGGTGTATATGTAATGACTGAAATGAAGATTCATAAGTAATTTTTTATCACATTTTTTTTATTTTCATGAAATTTTTAACAAAATAAAGAAAAGTTTCGCATTGACCGGTGTATATGTAATAACTAAAATGAAGATTCATCAGGAATTTTTGTTCTTCATTTTTTCATTTTCATGGAATTTTGAACAAATTAATTTGTAAAAGGAAAGTTTTCCCCTGACCAGTCCATTTGAAATGAAAAAAAATTATTATTTGATTCCCGGGGATTTGATTAAAGTTGATCGATATTTTTTTTATCATTTTCCTCATTTTCGTGGAGTTCTTAACAAAATAAGGGAAATTCTAATTTTGATTTCAATTAATGCATTCTTTTCATATCAAACTAAAGTATAAAATGTTCACAGTCACTGTCAATGTTAAACCGTTATCACGATTGAATTCGTTTCGTTTCATTGGACAATTTTAATTATCTATAAATCTATTGATTATTTTGCATGTCATAAAATGACGAGTCCTCTCTCGTCAATAGACGTGAACTGTTATGGACGTGAATCGATTCGTCCCGTCCCGTCTCGACACGTTCCCGTCAACAATCCGTTCACGTCCCGTCAGCAAATCGTTTCACGTTCGTCAAACGGTAAGGGCTACGTTGCACAGTACTGTACCTTGCAGACGGCGGCATATTGGGTTAAGGAAATGTCAATCCCTGTACATACTTTTCACCATCGCAACGAACACTGCTGCCCTGAAAAGACAGGGGTATAAATCTTGAGTTAATGTCCATAGGTCTAGATTCGATGTTGAAAAGACAAGTCTGTCTGGAATGGTTCAGCTGCAGGAGCTTCCGATCTGCTATAATTTTTTCTGTTGTTTGTCTTCCTTTTTTTAAAGAAGATTGACCACTGACTTAACTTGTTGGTTTCCTATTTCTTTTAGTACGATTCATCTTCATATGGCAATTTATAATCAGCAGATTTCAGGATTCCGTTTTCAAAACTCAATAAAATCGCCTGCAATGTGGCCGACAGCTTTGAAAGATGCTGGGTAATTTTATCACGTGACCTCATTCAAAGGACCAAAAAGGGACTGGACGGACATGAGACAGAGATATTCCGGAAAAAAGAAACAGTATTATTAAAACGGTTTATCTTGTAAATTCGATAACGTAATAAAATTTTACATTTTTAGCTGTCGTAGTAAGTTCCTTTAGTCAAGATTTCCCCAATTCCTTGTTTTGATTAAGGGTAATCTATAACGGAGCTTAGGAAACGTTGTTTTTGTAGATACAGAAAAAAGTATCATTCTCTTATATGCTAACAAAAAGCTATTTACGTGAAAGTCGAGAGATGAAATATTTTTGAACCAAGGAATCCAAATTATTTTTGCCTCATTTTCATAAGCAATCCGTATAATTTATGGATTAAGAATTAATGATAGAGCAATAACGTTCATATTACGAAATATTATAATTTGTTTGAAAATACAAATACAAAATGTACATGAGTATAATTTTCACTTTAACAGAGAAATCTACAAATAAAATCCCCCATATTCGTTTGAAACCCTCCAAATTTAAGTTGGTATGCAAACTATATAGCACTTGATTTTTTTTTTAATTTTTGTTTGTGTTTTGTTTTGGTTTTTGTTTTGTTTTTGTGTGTTTATTTTGTTTTTGTTTTGTTTATTGCTTTCAAATCAATTATTTCATATTTGGCCTTTAAGAATACACCTTTGTTTATCTTTTAATATCGGTATTGTGATTGCCCCAGGTAATTTTTGCCTTTTATTTTTTGTATTTTATTGTTGTGAAATTATTTTTTTTTGTCGGAGAAAGACATTTTCCACAAAGGGTGGGTATTTCCGAAAATATTTGTCCCTTTTCCGAAAACATTTGTTCCCTTTTCCGAAAATAAAAATTAGGACTTTTCCAAAAATTCCTACATGCGCCTTGAGCTCTTCCGTAATTAAGCTAGCTAAAAAAACCTCATGCGCATTGTGTACTACGCAGGGGGAAGCGGCGAAAGATCTTTTAAAACTTTGTATCATAGGAGGTAATAACAAACAAATCATGTGGCATCAGAAATAACTGCCCTCTCTACAGGAGAACAAGTTTTTACAGCTGATTCAGTTAAGCATGTGCCTAGTAACTTCGCAATGTTGGTAGCATAATTTGATGAAAAGTTAGGTTGAATAAATAGAATTTATAGTCCATTCCAAATGTATGAAATTCATTTTTAAGCATCAAGTTTGCTAGCATATGTACATAACATTTAGTAGTTATCTATTTTTAACTATATTAAGATTTGAAACATAAACATAAAATCACTATATCAATCTGAAGCACAAAATCCTTCTTTTTTCAAGTTCAGATTACCTATATAGAAGTTTGAAGTCGTCTATAACACCTTTACTGATTGGGTATGAATGGATTTTTAACACTAGCCACAGGCTAAAAAATTATAAATTAAAAACTATGGATAGCCCACCCCCCCCCTCCCCTTTGCAGAAAGTCTGGATCCGCCACTGCTTATCAAGTTAGCTAGCAACTTTGCAAAGTTTATAGATACATGGATAGTTAAACAGCTGTAAAATAAAGATTGTAACAGGAGACGCCTACAATGGCTGAAAACACAGTTCCATGCCACAATGTACCAAGGAACTACACAGGAAAAAAAATACAGAATACAAACGTTATCAACGATATGAACTCGGGACAGCCGGACTTGGTACTGGCACTAGCAAAATGCAGCGGTGGGGTTTATGGGTACCCTAACCTCCCCTTTCTCTGTCCAGTTTCTCTACGATAAACATACAAATAAAACCCAAAACGTGTAGACTACCAACTACAACACAGCTACTAGTATATTGAACAGGAAAAGGAGTGTATTTGAAAAGATGAATCAAAGAGTGCTTGTCGTAACGGGGTCTCAGTGGGGTATAAGCAGGAAACGGTACGTGGCAAAGCA
>MJUU01060287.1:28242-46767 GCA_002080025.1 Modiolus philippinarum
AACAACATTCGACCTTAAATTCAGTTTGATTCGTCACCAGAATACTATCTATGTTAATGAACGATATTACTGACCTACTTGCAATGTTTTATTTACTAGACAAGATGCATATGCTGGACATATGACAAAACAGCACGATAGACAACAATTAGTTGGTAGTAAAAAACCCAAACTGACCATTTACATGAAGGAGCGATTGCCGCAGAGGCTTCGAAGAAGAATGGTCAGCCGGCAGAACCTCATATTTTGAATATAGAAAAAAAAGATAACCTTTGTATTTTAAAAAAGAAGCAATCAGTGGGAACCTCAAGAAGATACCTAAGTAGTATAACGGGTACTTCAGAACACTTTTGACGAGCAGCCCCATAGTGCATTCTTTGTAAAATATCTCTGAAATACCCTAATTTTCCCTAAAATATACAAATGAGTTCAGGAGGGAATTTTTGTGCCAATGTAGAGGGCGGTGTAATCGTTATTGACGAGGTGCTAATGTACTTTAATATCATTGGCCTCACTTTGTCTTAGGTGTTGTCACTGGTTTTGCCTACTGGTCTCGTCTTTATCCCAGCTTTGGCCTTGCTTTTACCCTAACCCTAATCTAATTTTTACTACACCTTAACCATTGTCTCTATAATCCAGTGACTGAACTGTTTTGTTATGGTGTTGTGCTTCAGAGTGTCACTGACCTTTTGCCTCGCCTTTGGCTTTGACTTCACTAGTCCATAGTGTTGTCATTGGTTTCGCCCTGCCTCTATCCAAGGTACTTTCCTAGGTTTCGCCTTCTGCTCTAGTTTTGTCCTCTACTTTGGTCTCGCCCTACTTCTGACCATTTTCACTGGTCTCGTCTTTATCCTAACCCTAGCCCTAACCTTTAACCTTACACTTATCCTTGTACAATCCTAACTTTTCTATTGTTAGATGTGTAATGTTATTTTTGTTCACGACTAACCCTAACCATTCTTTTTTTTGCAATTTTTTTATATCTCCATAGTTACTTTCTATTTGCCTATTTGATTGGAGTTACCTCCCTTTTATCTCTAACCTAAGTTGCTATGACAACTTTTTTTTCTATGTTTGTTTATTTATTTATTTTTTTGTTTGTTGTTGTTTTCATAATTATCTCCCTTTTATGTTACTGTAACCTAAGTAGCTATGGCAACTTTTATTTTTCTTTATTTGTTTGTTTATTTTTGTTTTGTTTGTTTGTTTGTTTCTGTTTTCACTTTTGTTGTTTGTTTTTGTTCTTTGCTAGATGTTCTACACGTATCTCATTAGGCAGTGAAATAAACAAGTCAAGATGTAGACAGGAATAAAAGCCCTGTCCTTGATAAACTGGAGTTTTCTATGTATCGTGTGCGTTTTTGTCACATGTACATTCACTCCATATCCTTTCATTTTTCCAAGTTATTAACATATATACTTTTTATTTTCTCCGTCAAATAGGCAAACACGGGTCTGGGAACATCCAAATGTTTCCTTTACAATTTAAAATCCATAAGGTAATGTACAGTAATCGGTCATGATGACTCTTTTGTCAAACACTAATCTGTAATCTTTTTTTTCTGGTTGACGGTAGTTTGAAATTGTCTCTAATGATTTTGAAGTCATCTTTCACAGTCTTTACATTTTCTTTTCTGTTGGTGATCATGTCCTTAATCGTATCAAAATTGATAAGTTGACTGTTTTTGAAGTCCAGTGTCAATCCTTTTACTTTACATACGGTTCTTATTTTATTTTGACATGTAACTTTATATCCATAATTTTAGGGTCCACCAGTTACAAACTCGGAAATTTGGTTTCCGGCTACTTAATCCGTCAGGTCTCCTAAATAATCTCCTAGTTCTGGTTTCCATTCCCCAGGTTTGGAGGATAACACGATGGAATCTGTGTCTGTATATAAGGCACGATCGTTCATTTTCTCCAAATAGCTGTACAATTTCAATCGAGCATGAGCAGTCGTATAAAAATCAAAAATCGGTCCTTAGTCTGCCCTTAATCGGCCTTAATAATTATCAATAGTTCGGATTAAGACCGATCTAGGGCCGACTAAGGCCGATCTTTGATTTCTTAGGACGATAACTTCATACAACTACGTTCTAGCCATTAACTACCTTGAATAAACGTTTTAAAAGCCTAAAGATACATCAAATCCATATATCATATGTCTATAGTACATATAGTATTGATTAAGGAAGATTAAAGGCCGATTTTTTAAGTTTTTTAAGGGCCGATATTTCTATAACAGTACTTCAAAGTACCCCAACACCTATACTAATCATTTTAGAAGTATTAAAGTACATCGAATCCATATATGATATGCCTTTATTATAACTATTTCAAATTCGGGACGACTTAGGGCCGTTTAGGACCGATATCTTGTTCACACTCAAAGCTATCTATATTTACCCTAGTATGACATCACAACAGAACGAAAATCACGAACAATACTCAAAAATTAAGGGTTACTCCAATCCTCAGTCCTCAGTCTCGTTCAACATATATACGAAGTCTGGCATTTTGAAAACAGAACAATTTGATCCAAACACGAAAATGGGAGGACTCTTCACAGAATATATCAACACATTCGTAAAAATGAAACAAGAGGCCAGTGGCTGGCCCGATTGGTGCCTAACTGAAGACGAAAAATAGAGATGCATTAGAGAATACTATGAGAAAGAAGGAATTCACCTAACATACGAGAAGATACAGAAAAATGCCGGATTGAGAGCCTTGGCAAAACTCATGTTGAATAGTTTCTGGGGAAAATTTGCACAAAGATCCAACATGCTAAAAATGGAATATTGTACCGAAATGAAAAAATACATGGATATCTTGAATAATGATTAAATAGAATTTATGGGTATAATTTCATGGCTGAGACCATGGCTAGTATTAGATACCGATTCAAAGACGATTTCATCGAGGAAACTGGACGAACCAACGTGGTCATTGCAGCATATACGACTGCTCATGCTCGATTGAAATTGTACAGNTATTTGGAGAAACTGAACGATCGTGCCTTATTTACCGACACAGATTCCATCGTGTTTTCCTCCAAACCTGGGGAATGGAAACCAGAACTAGGAGATTATTTAGGAGACCTGACGGATGAAGTAGCCGGAAACCAAATTTCCGAGTTCGTAACTGGTGGACCCTAAAATTATGGATATAAAGTTACATGTCAAAATAAAATAAGAACCGTATGTAAAGTAAAAGGATTGACACTGGACTTCAAAAACAGTCAACTTATCAATTTTGATACGATTAAGGACATGATCACCAACAGAAAAGACTATGTAAAGACTGTGAAAGATGACTTCAAAATCATTAGAGACAATTTCAAACTACTCACCGTCAACCAGAAAAAAATTACAGATTAGTGTTTGACAAAAGAGTCATCATGACCGATTACTGTACATTACCGTATGGATTTTAAATTGTAAAGGAAACATGTGGATGTTCCCAGACCCGTGTTTGCCTATTTGACGGAGAAAATAAAATGTATATATGTTAATATCTTGTTCATTTCACTGCCTAATGAGATACGTGTAGAAGATCTAACAAAAAACAAAAACAAGAAACAAAAGTAAAAACAAAAACAAACAAAAAACAAAACAAAAATAAACAAACGAATAAAGAAAAAATAAAAGTTGCCATAGCATCTTAGTTACAGTAACATAAAAGGAAGATAATTATGAAAACAACAACAAACAAAAAATAAATAAATAAGCAAACATAGAAAAAAAAGTTGTCATAGCAACTTAGGTTAGAGATAAAATGGAGGTAACTCCAATCAAATAGGCAAATAGAAAGTGACTATGGAGATATAAAAAAAAAAATTGCAAAAAAGAATGGTTAGGGTTAGTCGTGAACAAAAATAACATCTAACAACAGAAAAGTTAGGATTAGCACAAGAATAAGTGTAAGGTTAAAGGTTAGGGCTAGGCTTAGGATAAAGACGAGACCAGTGAAAATAACATGGATAGAAGTAGGGCGAAACCAAAGTAGAAGACAAAACTAGAGAAGAAGTCGAGACCAATGACAACACTATTGACTAGTGAAGTCAAAGCCAAAGGCGAGGCACTCAGGACGAGGCCAAAGGTCAGTGACACTCTGAAGTACTACACCATAACAAAACAGTTCAGTCACTGGATTATAGAGACAATGGTTAAGGTGTAGTAAAAATTAGATTAGAGTTAGGGTAAAGGCAAGACTAAAGCTGGGATAAAGACGAGACTAGTAGGCAAAACCAGTGACAATACCTAACACAAAGTGAGGCCAACGATATTAAAGTACATTAGCACCTCGTCAATATCGATTACAGCGCCCTCTATATTGGCACAAAAATTCCCTCCTGAACTCATTTGCATATTTTAGGGAAAATTGGGGTATTTCAGAAATATTTTACAAAAATGCACTATGGGGTCCTCGTCAAAAGTGTTCTGAGGTAACCCGTTATAGTACTTACCTATATTGGCTACAGATAAAAATAAATATAACTCTATGTCATTTTTAACAGTCAGAAGAATAAGTAGAAAAATACCGAAGCTACTGTTAATTTAGTTTCTGCATATGCGCATTTCGACCACTTATGTCTCTTCGGTGCAGAAACGAGAGAATTTGAAATAGAAGATAATTTACGCCTAAAATTCTATCTAATAATACATGTTAGATTGAATTAAACCAAAGGCAATCGAATCGAAGCTATGTAGTCCTTTTCAATGGACGATGCCATGTTGTTCTAAAACGAGAAAATATGGACCTAGCCATGGAGGAGGGCATGAAGAAAATATTTCATTTCTAGTTCGGTTAGCGGATGTGCTAAAATCTGAAAATAGAAATGGCATCTCTGTTAATGGACAAATAAAGGGATACGAAATAAGTGTACATGGGACAAAATAGCTGTAAATACATGGCAAGAGTAAGCAACTAAAACAATGTTCTCACTGTCGTTGGAATATTAAAAACAGAAAATTTATCCGATTCATCTCACAAAAAGCAGTCTTCGATATTTAAATCTTGCGGTCATAGCAAATTCCGAAACATCGCATTACTAAATATCAAAATACCGAAGTTACTGTTAATTCATTTTCTAAAAAAATCAATAGACTGATGGTAGACCAAATCAAACACGGCAGTCAATACCGCTACTGTCATTACTGTCTTCATGGCTTTACTAAGAAACATTTTACAGAACGTCAAAAACCTTATCGTGGTGCTCAACGAAATGAAATGCCACCAGAAGGAGACAAATGGTTAAATTACAGTAACTTGAAAAGTACCATTCGGTATATATGGAGATTTAAAATGCATATCCTAGAGAAGATGACAGCCACACACTAAACGTTCCTCAACTATACATCGGCTAAGCAAATACGTATAAAGTTGTAAGTGTCTCCGATGATTAAACAGTGGATCATATAACGTACAAGAGACCAAATGCTTCGGACGTGTTTGTTGAGCAAATGGTGAAGCTGGAGGAACAATTCCTTTACGTTTTGCATAACAGCCAAAACATGGAGATAACTGAAAATGACGTTGTAATAATTGAAAATGCAACACATAGTTTTGAAATGAACAAAATCATTATAGAGATCACTGTCACATGACTGTTAAATATAATACAACTCTTGCAACCTAAACTTAAAATAAAGGGACAGAATTCCTCCTTTTCCCACAAATTACCATGGTTATAATTTTTATCTTCTTATGGAGGCGATTGATAAAATGAAACATAAAAGAGAATTGGCTGCATTCCACAGAACCAAGAAAAATACATATCGTTCTCCAAGGAAAAGCTGGAATTTATTGACACATTCCAGTTTTATCGGACAAAAACAATTTCGGTCAATTTTATCATTTACAGATATTTACTAGTATCTCAAAATTTCAACCTGTGAATGAGCTGATGAAGATGAAACTGTTAAGTAGAAAAGGAGTATACCCATATCGGTTCATGTATTCGTTTGAAAGATTTGACGAAATCAAGCGTCCCCAAGAGCTTTATTTAGTAACGACGACGCTCGCATCATAAAGAAGATTCTTTTAATTCGGAGATTGTGGAATATCCTACAGATAAGGAATCTGCATCACGACTTATACATGGAAAGAGACGTCAACTTATTCTTTTTAAAAAAAAGAATTTACATGATTATATAGGTGTTGGATCGCGCCAATGTCTATGTTTTCCTGGGTCTTACATGCCAAACCGCTCTAAAAATTACCAGTGCACATCTGGAACTTCTTGTTGACTGATAGAGGGTTAAGATTTGCAGTCATCATAAAACTTTAAACCGATACAAATCATGCAAATATGATCAAAATACACAAACTAAGCAGATAATCTACCTGGACGCGAACAATTTATTGGCCATTTGCCAGACTCTCCTAACGAACGACTTCGATGGAATGTCAGACGCAGACGTTCCTAATCTCGACATTAACTCTATTCCTGACTTTCAGGAAACCAGTTATATTTTGGAAGCAGACATAAAATGAATGAATTCAACATATTTTATTTGCTCGAAACATTAGGAAATAATATTGGACACAAGTTTTAATAACATTAATAACAGCCCACTCCCTACAAATTACATTAAAAAGTATATCACAGCAAAAATCAATTAAATAATATCATTTACAAAAAATGGAATACCTAGGGCAGCCAAGCAACCTTAACAATTATCCCTTAGGACCAGAAGCATTTTACACAACACCAGATACATAGTTTACATATCAGGAAAATATGCTGAAGAGGTTAGACCTGAAAGCGACCGGATGTCATAAATAGTACCTAATCTTCATGAGAAAAACAAAGTACATAGAACAATACCGAAACTTACAGTTTCATTTGTTTCTTTGCATGTAAGTCATTTAGGGTACACCAAACCGAATATTGACGCTTCAGCAAACTCCTTAGCATATCGATTTTACACATTAAGGCTGTGAGGTCGATGATTCTTAAACGAATCAATCAGCTACGAGGGTCAATGAGAACTAAAGCATCATCAATTTTCAAAAATGCTGATGTGGCCAGTTACTTGTCCTCCATTCATGACAAAAATGTCGTCGTTCCTGCCGATAAGGCCCCAAATAATATCATTTTTATTTGTAAAAATCATTATAATTGTTTAAAGAAAGAACTTGGCATTGATAATTCCAACGTCAATCCAACTTACGCAGCTACTACTCTGTCAAAGGAGGAGATATTACAGAACCATACATCTGTTTTGCTTTCCTTCGGAATTTCCACCAAGGATGAAGACACAGATCTCCCCTCTTTGTACTGGGTACCTAAGTTACATAAATGCCCATACAAAGAACGATACATCGCTGGATCTACCAAATGCTCTACAAAACCTATATCTAAATTGCTAACCTCCATCTTGACAGCTGTTAAAGAGGGCCTTCAAAAATACTGTGATACTTGCTTTTCAAGAAGCGGTGTGAATGGCATGTGGATTTTAAAAAACTCCAAAGGTCTACTTGACATCTTAAACTCTAGATCATTATCACACTGTAACAGCATTAAAACTTTCGACTTCTCAACACTTTACACTACTATTCCTCATGAACAACTAAAATCTCGGCTGAAAAGTTTAATTCATAGATGTTTCTCACATAAGAACGGTGAACGTAGATATAGGTACATTGTTGTAGGTAGAGAACAAGCCTACTTTGTGAAAAATAACTCCGAATCGGAGAAAAAATATACAGAGGAAGAAGTGATTAAAATGTTAGAGTTTCTGATCGACAATATATTTGTCCAGTTTGGAGGACTTGTTTTTCAACAGACTATCGGAATTCCTATGGGCACAAACTGTGCGCTTCTCCTAGCCGATCTGTTTCTTCACTCTTATGAAGCTGAATTCATCGAAGGGCTTCTTCAAAATAAAGATAAAAGACTGGCACAATCCTTTAATTTTAGCTTCCGTTATATAGATGATATTTTGTCGCTAAACAACCCTCGCTTTGGTGATTTTCTTCATTTGATCTATCCAAAAGAGCTCGAAATTAAGGATACCACAAACAATTCTACATCAGCCTCATTCCTTGACCTTCACCTTGAAATTGACAACAAAGGGAGACTTCAAACTAAGCTGTACGACAAACGCGATGACCTCACCTTTCCAATAGTAAACTCCCCTTTTCTTTGTAGCAACATCCCAAAAGCGCCGGCATATGGAGTTTACATCTCCCAGCTAATTCGCTATTCAAGAGCCTGTGTTCGATACAGTGACTTCCTTGATAGAGCCCGGTTGCTCACAAATAGGCTACTTCAACAAGGGTACGTTACCCAAAACTTGAAGTCATCCCTCATGAAGTTTTACGGTCGACATCATCATATTGTGGACCGCTATGGGATATCTGTTTCCCACATGACAACAGATCTTTCCCTTTAAAGCTTAATTGTTGTTTCCTCTACCGAATTTGACTTTGAATGAATGAATAAAAAAAAATAAACTACAGGCCAATCTTACCAAAGTCATGTCAAGAATTAAGTCTTACACACAGTTCTTTTCAAACAGGTTATGATTTCAGCAATCCATGAGGACCCATTTTATTTTTTCAAAGGGGAACTTGGAATGCTATGATTTCAACAATTTTATTACCTTCGTTATAAAGGGAGTCATTGGCTTTTTATTTTCTTTGAATGATGGTCTGAACTGGGTTGTAATGGTCAGTGGACCTTTAAATTGCCATGGAAACCAAACCAAAAATAAAAAAAAAACACAACTGAATTTTAGAAAAAAAGTATTCTGGCAATATGTAAAAACTGGATTATAATGGGAACCCTGTCCATTTCTGTTTTTGAATTGTGGTCTGATATGTGTTGTTATGGATGGTGGATTTTTCAGGTGCATGGAAACCAGACCAAAACACTGAAATTTTAGATTTAAAAAGCATTATAGTACGTATTTTCTTCAATTTTAAAAATATGTAAAAACTAGATATTATGTGATTTTAATACCGCTGATGAGGGTTAAGGTAGTTCTACTACCTATACAACCACTGTAGTCTTTCATGCCCCACTTTGCACATTACAAAAAAGGGTGCGCTCGACTTACAGTCGTAAGTGATATGGTATGTCAGTTACCTGCCCAAGGTCGGTGGTTCTCTCCGGGCACTCCGGCTTCCTCCACCACTAAAACTGACCGTCATGAGATAGCTGAAATACTGCTGAAAATGACGTTAAATCCCATATCAATTATTCAATCAATCTTGTGCAGTTCCCTGGTAGATTGTGGCATGTGATTATAATTTTCGGCCATTGTAAGTATTTCCTGTTATCTTTTCTTCATTAATTGTAATGTTTTGATTTCTGCAGAATTTATTACCCAGATTATAGGGGGAATCCCTGCCCAGAGTATTTCTAAAAGATGGTCTGAAACCGGTCGAAATGGATTACACATTCAAAGATCTTCCTCTCGGAAACAACTTGTTCAGTGAGAACCAAACTTGATCACAATGGTACTTTGATGGTACCTTCTAATAAAAGTATCTGGGAGGTCTATACCTCATCCAATATGGCTGACAGCAGTAACCTAGTTTAACATTTGACCTTTTGAAAAACACATTCAAAGATATCCTCAGATGTCATATTAGAACGAAACTTAGTCACAATGGTCCTTAGATAGTCTAATACAAAAGCGATATCCTACAGATCTGTACTTCATACAACACCAGTGGGAACACAGTTTATAGTGGATTCCATTAAAAGATTTGGGTCTCTGAAACCACAAATCGAATTGGAACTATTCATAATCACGAAAGTCCTTCAGTGGCCCCCTACTAAATTTGCATTTGGCATGTCTGCGTCTAATCAAAGGTGGCCTCCAGCAAGAAACATAGTTTAACACGGACCCTTTTGGAAAATGCTATCCATCTCTCTATGTCAGCCATTGTCCATGTGAACGATATATTTTCTTGAGAGCCTCCTGTTTAATTTTTAATAGGACATTTACTTTCTCTCACACATTGAATGTAGGACATTTTTTTTCTTTGCTTTTTGGAAAGGTAGGACATATACTTTTTTCAAATTGAAAATTTTAAATGCACTGTTCCTAACCCCAATAATATTGACCGGTTCCTTATGAAACACTTCACTCAACAAATGTATTACTTTGTTATACATGTATTATTTTGTTACATTACTTTACAACCAAGCGCTTTGACACCTTCTACCTAATTTTAATGTGTTATTTTCAATACAATAACACAGGAGTTACACGAATACAATAATTACAGAGGATAACAGTAAACATCTTCAAATGGCCGAAAACTACAATCACATGCCACAATTCACAAGCAAACTGCATCAGAAAACACATTAATGAAGACAAGAGAAAACATAAATTACGATAGGAACTCGGGATAACCGGGCTTGGTACCGGTACTAGCAAAAGCCAGCGGTATGATTAAACCGGTTTATGGGTACCCGCACCTCCCCTTTCTCTATCCCGTTTCCCTATGGTATAAAAACATATGAATAAAACCCAATACAGGTAGACTACTAACTCTATGACCACCATCTAGAAAAAGTAAAATATATGACAAAACGTTATTTAGAAAAATGGGTCAAAGAGTAAACACATATTCGTTCACGTGATATTTACGATTGGCAATATGCTGTCAAATGCTACTTCCGGGGTGTCATATCCGGTCACATGGTAGTTCCAGAATACCATGTCCTGTAATGTGATACTTCCGTATATCATCCGGACTTGTGATATTTCCTGTATGACGTCACACCTGGTCACTTTATAGCACCACACAATTGGATGGTATAATTTGCGTAAAATCAATGTTTTCTCACTACTTCAAAATAACGAAGAATTTAACATATCTGACCGAAGTTTTGTTGAAATTGATCCGTCAGTCTTTGTTCTATGATGACGTTTAACCAATTTAGATTAAAATTCATTTGTATTTTCCAAATATTAGAAAAAACTATATCTGTTTATGGTGTTTTAATACACTTAAAACACTCAATTTTATAACAGTCTTCTGTATTCTCAAGAAGCATACATTTATAGAGAATATTTGTCATTTAAGAAATTTTGATGCTAATAATTTTTGCAATGGCATTCAAACGTTTGATTTGTCTACCCTTTATACAACCCTTTCACATAGTAAACTTAAAACATTAATTTCTGATCTTATACATCACTGTTTTTTTCACCAGACAGGAAAACGTAAAATTGTCCGTTTTTTCAGTGTTGGACCTATATTGTATAAAATTTTAGATGATCAGTTTATTAAAATCAATTCAAGAATTACAGCATTTATACGTACTTTTGCAACCTCAGATGTTATTCTTTTTATCGTCTTTCCCTCCGCCTATCTGAGCCTGCAGAGCCCTTCCACAAAAGTCATATCCGGTTGACCCGAACTTATCAAGAGGTTGACCTGGAGTTATCACGGCAATTCTCCCAATGTTTGACAATCAATATCCCTTTTATCCGTTTCGCAAGCAATAAATCTTAATGGGATAAAGAATCTATTATATTTTCCGTTTTTAATTTTGTAAACAAATTACCGTCACCAATACACAAAAATGAAAACGAGACGTTTGAAAAAATACGGAAACCAGGTCGCTGATAACTTCAGCACAGCCACCATTTTGTTTACATTGTGACGTCATAAAAGTGCCTAGGAACCGGAAGAAAAATGTAAACAATGAAGGGTTCTGCAAATGGAAAAAACGACTTTTCTCGATTTGCTAACATGGTTTGATTAAAAAATTTCTAAATTTTAATAACGTAAGCCGACAAAAAAATATTTCGAAGTCATAAAATAACTACAAAACATTTCCCATTTTGTAAAAAATCAATGAACCTCATTTCCCGTGCAACTTTGGGAGAATTTGACACAAAACCTAATAAATTATTGTATAGAAGTACGAAATAAAAGACGATAAAAAAGTTGTCTGAATTTTGAAAGCTGGAATATTGTAAAATATCATCCCGCTCGCCAGAATATGAAGCTTGGGNCTCGTTCGCTGCGCTCACTCGCCCCTGTGCTTCATATTCTGGCTCACGGGATGATATTTTACGATATACAGATGTCAAAATCCAGATAATATATACTTATCGTTTTTGTTTGTTTGCAAATATAGCCTCTTTTGATATAACAATTCTTTAAACGAAAAGAAATATGAATACTTAAAAAAAAATCGATCTTTAAACCACAAAACATTCTACTACTTTCTTTGTTGTTATAATAGGCGTTAACTTTCATACTGATTACTTCTTAGCTACCCTGTCCCAAAGGGCCATGTGAACTATAGCCATTAGATAGCGTTTTGGGTGGTCGTCGCCGTTAAGATCTGCAAATCCGAAACTGTTTAGTTAATACTAAGCAATTTTGGCATATATCATCTCCATGATATTTACTTTCAAGATTTGCGATTTTAATTCAGCAGACCAAACAAATGACCGCTGTTACTAAAAATAGAACTTGGGGTAAATTTTTCAAATTACTCAAAAAACTTCAGAGATATAAAAAATCTGACTAAGTAAAAATAATCAGCAAAAAAAAAAAAATCTACCCGCAATTTTGAAGAGAATACGAGAACCCGTCTTGGAGTTATGACCATTTTTCTATATTTTAGATTACTTTTAGTCTGATATATTGAAAATAATGGAATACAGAGATGATGTTTTAAATCACAAAAGTGTTTAGCATAGTAAGAACTAAATGTCCTGCAATTTTAAAGAATATTCGATGACCCCCTAAAGGAATTATTGCTTTTTCAATTTAGTTTTCATGGTTTTTAAGTGTTTTGACTTTTATTTCAAAAACTGTGTGAGGCAGAAGCTAAGTTTGAATTGTACAAATTTTCAACTATCTGAAAAACTACAATTATTAAAAATGTCCCACGGGTTTACATCTCATCCAATATGGCAGTCACCGGGAATCATACATCAACAGTGGACTCTATATGAAATGCATTCAAAGATCTTCTCCTCTGAAACCAGATGAACAATTTTAACAAAATTTGATCATAAAAGTCCCTTGGTAGTCCCCTGCAAGTTTGTGATTTTTATGTTTATACCTCATCCAAGATGGCTGAGAGAGGAAAACATACATTTGTAATTAACCATAGGACCCTATGGGAAATACATTCAGAGATCTTCTGTGGAACCACTTGATCAATTTTAATCAAAATAGTCCTTGGATGGCCATCGTCAAAGCTTGTGTCTTTTATGTTCCTACCTCATTTAAGATAACCGTCGGCGTCAACATGGTCAACATAGTTTAATATTAGATCCTATCTGAAATGCATTCAAAGATCTCCTCTGAATCTCTGAAACCAGATGAACAATTTTATTCAAACTTGATCATAATTGTCCATAAGTATTATCCGTTTGCGATTTTTATGTCTAAATCTCATCCAAGATGTCTTTCAGCCTGAAACATAGTTTAACATGGGTCTCAATGGGAAATGAATTCAAAGTTCTTATCTCTTGAATTAGTCGAAAATGTTTAATCAAATTTGATCATAATAGTCCTTGAGTTGTACCCTTTAACTTGAAAAAATTTGACCAATTCGATCATCTTTGAACTTGGGCAGTCCCCTTTCAATTTTGTGGTTTTCATATTTCTACCTCATCCAAGATGGCCACCAGTTGGAAAGGTAGGACTTTACAGGAAATGTATATCAATATCTTCTGCTCGAAAACTGAACCGCTTGTAAACAAATTTAATGAAAATAATCCTATGGAAGTCCCCTTTAAAGTTTGTGATTATTATGTTGGTACCTCATCCAAGATGGCTGCCAACAAACAACAAATTTTAACACAGGATTCTATGGGAAAATGTATATTCACAATATCTTCTTACTTGAAACTGCTGTGCCATTTTGTACCAACGTAAGCAACAATCAGCCTTAGGTGGTTCATTTTAAAAATATTCATAATTTCTAGCTCAACTGGGTGTCAATTGGGAAATCTGTCATGGCTGCCATCGCGAATCTCAGCTTAACATTGCACTCATAGGAAATACATTGTAATCAGAAATTGTAATATAGATGGTCCTCTACTTTTGATTTAGCACCTTTGAAAAATAGTTGTTCTATATTTGATAGCATTCTGTGAATAAATAAATAGCCAGGTGAGCGATACAGGCTGGTGTGAGCCTTTGCTTTTCATTTTATTAAACTTTGTACTAAGATTTAGTAACAGATGAAGTTGATATATTTTGAACCAAATAATATAGTTTTAGTGTCTTTTATGTAAGATATGTGTTTCGTTTTGTTCATTTGAAGACCTTGTCTTTGGTTAATATATTTTTTAGAATTCTTTTCAGAAACTTAGCATCAAAGACACCACTCTGTTTTATCTCAGTCTCACTTTTATGAAATAAAACCAGATCTACAAATTTTGTTAATGCAAGAACCACTATAAAAAGTGTTATAAGAGATTCATAATAAAAAAAGGTGCCATAAAATGTGAGGAATATATGGTACATTTGCCTTTAAAAAGACTCATAGCAGATTTTGGTCCTATGGAAAAATATAAATTGATCATTAAAGAAATATAAAAAATATATCTTCATTCTATATATACTAATTAAGTTCGAATTTACAATCAATCAATTTACACACAGCTTCGGTACATTTATTTTTGAAAATGATTTTGAATTAATGGCTTACCATCCATACAAACTTTCCAACCATCTTTTTTTAATAATGGTTATAACGTGTCATTACGTAATCTTTATTAGATTTACAGAAAGTCAGATTGTTTAAAAATAGATTTACGGAAATCAATCGGAAACAATTTTCAAGGAAGCTACTCAAAGACCACTATAACTAAATGCCATATTTCTTCTAAAGAATATCTTGAAATGGTTCTCACATATAATCCAATTATTTTCACTGTTCACCAATGGTGGCCATCTCAGTCTTGGATTTGGTGTGGCCCTGTCGACTAAAATTTTGAAAGAGTACCACCCGAAAACTATTGTGACGAAGTTTGTTTTTGCGACGTTTCATGGCTTGGTTCTACCATGTATTTGTAGAGATTTTGTCTCATGTGCATTTAATCCATATCCTTCCATTGTTTATTTCTGAATCTAAAGGGAGACTACCAAAACACTGTCATGAGCGAGTAAGGTCCTAATTAGCCAAGTCGTTTTTGAAGCAACGGTCACTGTGGTAATGAAGAAACACGTGACAAGGAAATCACATTTATCAAAGTCCAGAGACAAGGCAAAAACAAGAACTCAAGAAGGTGGAAGTCAGGACACACCTTCCAAACACATGAACATCGTCGATATAACACTGAAAAGGAAAGCACTCACAGTGTGAACTAAAAAAACCCGAATGACATAAGGTGAACCGAAAGCCGGGGTAGGCATGTCCTGCATCATATACAGCAACCGGCACTCGGTCTAGGGTAACGTCAAATGTGTTTTATGAAGTAATATGTTCATTGTGTTCTTCATCGATGGCTTCCTTTGATTAGGTATTAACGTTTTTGAAATACACTTTGAAGGAATAACGTAACGACAGAGTTTGGCTATGAAATGTCATGTGGTTTCAGAGGAGAAATTTGAATGGTGGTTCCATATGGCTCAGTGACGGTTCCATATGGTTCAATGATAAACTGTTCCTCGCTGTCGACCAAATTGAATGGGATTCGAACTGCCGTACACAATTGTGGAAACTGACTTCGAATGGACTATTGTCAACAAGTTAAGATCAAATTGGCAAATTAGTTTCAAAGAAGATCTTTGAATGTGTTTCGATGGGGGCCAACTTCTTAACTATGTTTGTCGCTTGGTCATCGCGGACCGTGACTCTCATATCATGAAGAGGGCAAAAATATATTTGATATATCAGCAGCATTGCTTAGTATGCCAGAGTCTAATGTACACATTATATGTCACTACTTCATTTGATGTTAATACCTTTCTGCATATATCCTAAACTTTTGTACAGTTAGCTGGAACTAATTGTAGAAATGTAATTTCTTCGTTATGTTTAAGAATAGAGGACAACCATGGAAACATAGCTGAACTAAGTAGTATACCATGTAAAGTTGGCAACAATGAAAGTTGCCCGTTACTTGAATCATCCAGGAAACTCAAGTTTGAGTGTCCGGTTTTATGTCTTTCAGTGAAAAATATGTTTTTTACAAACATATACACTATCCAATGTAGTTGATCGCTATTAAATATTACAATCTTTGACGAGGAAATTGGGAAGGAAGGGATAAAAACTTAGTACGGATCACCAGCTTTTCCCGTCGTCCCATTTTTAATTGTTAACTCCCCTTAATGAGACAGTGGAACAAACAATTCGAAATTAAACGCTTATCGTGAAGAATTCTACAGTTCTACTTTGTGACAAACTACTGAAACATTAAGGAAGTAAAAAAAAATATGAAGCATTCATACATTTTTAAAATGAATGCAAATTTTCAAAGACGCTAATACTTAATCCAATGTACAATTGTAACTTGGAATACTTTTTGCTTTAATTGTAAAATAGAACCTAATTATTATGTCTATATACAATAATGTCTTAAAACAATTTCACGACTGAGTGTCGTCCTGTGTATAAGGAGGGGTGTCTGATTTCAGGTTTGAAATAATATGATAATGTAATTAAATATGAGAGGAAATATATTTATTGGTCTGAATTTCTACTTTGGACTTATCAATAAGTTGAAAATTTTACCATTCATTATATTACCGCACTCTTAATCTTAACGATAATCTTAATCTTCAGATAAGCAAGATGACATTATCCATTCATTGGCGGATACAGGGGGTAGGGTCCGGACTTGTGACACCTTTTCAGGAAAAATTTTTATCTCTCGCAAGCAAGTACAAAGTTGATTCTGAAATTTCAAACCTAATAAATCTGAAGAAATAATTATTGCTAAATCGGTCGAATGCAAAAGTTTGTGGAATCTTGGTTATAATACTCTAAATGAGGTGAATGAATTTAAATCAATTTGGAGATATGGTATAGTCGTCGGTAATACGGAAATTTTCAAGCACTCCCACTCTATTTGGCTTCATCTTACAAAACACAGATATAAGGATCAAATGTACACTTTTTCCTAAGTACAGAACTCCAGTCCATCTTTGCAAGGGGCACTTAACTCGGTATATAGCCAACTGGGGTAATTACAAAATTAACAAAAAAAAAAAAAAAAAAAAAAAAAAAAAAAATCGAGTTGTCAAGAGTCGAAGTCCATGAGACAAAAACACTAATAAGGTGGAAACCACCGGAGAAATTGTCGACCACAATAGTCCTGACTAGATATGGTTGGTTAAACCTGTTTTATGCCAACCCCCCTCCCCTTTCCGGTAGCAACTCAACAGCAATTGCTATTGAAAGGACGTAGATAATTAAAAGAAATGGTCATCCAAGTACTAAGTAAAAAAAAAGAATCTTGAATCTGAGTTCGGACCGAAACTTAAAACCTTTCCACAATGGACTGATATCTTTTATACAACGTTTTTAATGATCGTATGAGACTGAATTTTTTGAAGCCTTGATTAATAAGGCGGTCACTGAGATAAATTTGTCAAAAGAGAAAGTCTGTATTATTTGAGCTAGTTCTCAGGTAACGAATGAACTGTGAAACATACACTCCGTAAGCAGGAAAAGCTGGAATATTACTGTCCATGTTAGGGAAATTGATAAATTTGTAATGAAAATCGTCCATTTTGTCGTAAATGTTACTACTGAGACGACCATTTTCGTCAAATTCGAGATGTAAGTCCAAAGAAGATGTATATTTTTGTGGTTTCTGTCGTTTAATTTATCTCTAGTTCTTACGGATATATTAATGGGATCCATTTAGCAAAAGATGCGTTATTGATGAAAACAACATGATCAATTTATCTATAAATGAGATTGTAGGAACTAGCATTTTTTCTTTTATGATCTTTAACGAGTCTCTGAAAATATTCAGTCTCGTAAGAATATAAGATAAGTCTGCGAGAACAGGAGCACAATTAGTGCCCATTGATATTCCAGCTTGATCTTGATAAATAGCACCTCCAAATGAGACAAATATATTGTCGTCATTTAGAAAATCAAGCATACTGCACACCTGCTTTTTTTCATTTTAATTTGTTTTCAATATGAAGTTTATAACCTAACACAACAATTTTTTTTTGAATCAGCAAACGCTTTTTGAATGATTTGTGATTTAAGTTTATTATGAAGAATCATGGAATACAGAGTGGAAAAATCAAATGTCTTGAGAAAATGAATGGGATTTAAGATTTTCCAATAAATACTTCGAATTTTTAGTATCCACATGTGATTAATGTAACTTCGGACTAGCTTAAGACATTAGTGCTTTTGTCGGGCAAAGGATGACAGTGATTGTAAGAGCACTTTGCCAGTTTAACTGATGTTTGTTGACAATCCCGCACCCATGACCAAGAAAGACATGGATGTAGCGTTGCTCGACAATTAGCAAATAATTCCGCTTAAACCGGTGCTAGGGGCCGTCTTGAACTTACTATGAGGTATGAGCAAAGCTCATTGTTGAA
>MJUU01060287.1:47321-59442 GCA_002080025.1 Modiolus philippinarum
GTTGCTCGACAATTAGCAAATAATTCCGCTTAAACCGGTGCTAGGGGCCGTCTTGAACTTACTATGAGGTATGAGCAAAGCTCATTGTTGAAAGCCTCATGGTGACTTCAAGATGAAGAACAACAATAAAAGCGTTGTTCCTTTGCTTGTTTTTACCATGTATTTGTAGAGACTTTATCTCATGTGCATTTACTCCATATCCTTTTATTCACCATGAATATCCACACAGTACACTTGATGCCTGTCTTTGACTGTAGACAGAATCCTAGTTAGTGCAATAGACAATTCAGTAGTCGAGCAAGATAAAGATACTGTGATGTACCTTTTCTTATATGGATTTTCGGGTAATTTTGGTGTCCAATACAGGCATGGCAGGTCTTGATTGTTATTTGTAGTATGAATATTCAAGGAGGTCATGAATGACCTATGATTGGAAAGAATTTCATCTTTGTCAAGTGAAACTCTTTTGTAAGTAGCACTACCTGGTTTATTGTGAGCAATGCCTAGGTCTTTGATGAGGCAGTTGTAATAATGTACTTTACATGCAAAAACAATGGTGTTAGAAGCTTTGTCTGCAGGTACAACAACATATTTGCCATGTAATGTAGAGAGGCACTTACTGACTTCATGATCTTCAAAAGAGACAAACGCAAGCCTACAAAACGGCATATCGTTCTACTCATTTGATTGATTACTATCCACACAGTGTTGCTTTTGCAACATACTTTTTTATTTCATTATTTTGGCAGACATCGATATGGCTGATTTCTTTGGAGCTATACCGATCTAGCGACAATATTTAATCAGCATATTTAATTCATCTTAAGCTGACCACAGCTGAACTGGAAAATGCAATAGGAAGTTCTTAAATTTGTCAACTGTAGAATTACCGGTACACAATTGAGAACGGGTTACAATTCAATATAGGCGCCGTGCCAAGCTTTTTTCGGCAAAACATGCTGGATTGGTTCTGCCCATTCGGTAATCATTTTTTTACTTGATCACAAACGACTTTGACATCAGGAAGACTGTACTTTTAAAAACTTGCGGACAAGTATCGACAAGTACTTGAACTGAGTGCTGTCTTAATTGAAGATGTACCACTTATGTGCAGTTGGCTAAAACCCCTTAACTAAAAATTCCCCTAGAAAGATATTTATAACTATTTTAAGACATCTGAGTTCCATTTACGTCCCAATTAACTCTTCAAGATAATGTTCAAGATTTTAATATTGTTTTTCACCCAAGAATATCTTCCGGTTTACACCCATCACCTGTTCATGTATTCTACTCAGCTTGCCACACTTTTAACACTAAATTGTTCTTTATAAAGACCCTATTTGGTTCAAATATTGGTCCAGTTTTAACTTTTAGTTTTAGATTATTTTTTCTCTCGTTGTATCCCATTCGTAGTGGTTTCATCTAAAATTTGAGCTGCCTTAGTATTTTCAGTTTACTGTTATTTAAGGTTTTTCACGACTTCAGTCGTAAAGACCTTCATGTAACTCTTCCGATTATTAATATTTTTTTCCGCCAAACCACCGTCTAAATATTCCACGACATGTCATTTCGGTACTTGGTATTGTAGATCAGTAACACAACACGACAACAAAAATCATCCTGTTGATCTGATCTATCTTTAGCAACGGTTTATCTTGCCCAATATCGATAACCCTTGTTGGTGTATAAACTCAGAAACCGTAAAAGATAGCCGATTAAGTGTAACGACAAAAATGTTTCTTAGGGCATGACGGAACTTCATTACGTTAGGACCGAAACCGTGCTCTATGGTATTTTTTTAGTCATTGCCCTTTGAAAGTTTTGAGTTTCAGTAACAATTTATTTCTTGGAAACCATAAGTTGTAGATACCTGAAACCTGTATCATTGGTCATGACTGTGCATAAGCTTTCAAATGATGTTAAGGTCACAAGTCAACTTTGACCTTGACCTTGAATTTTGTAAGTGGACCGTAAAAGAAGGCCGATAAAATGTAAATGAGAAAAATGTTCATCCTCACAAGATGCAATTTTGCTACATTTTTTCGGAAAAAATGACGACTCTTTGTATGAGTTATTGCCTTTTGAAAGATTTTGAGTTTCCCTTAATGCTAACTACTCAAAAACGATAAATCGTAGAAACCTGAGACATGCACCATTGATCATGACAACACTTTACTTGTAAAATGATGTCAAGTTCAAAGGTCAATTCTGACCTTTAATTTTGACATTGAATCTTATTATTGGATTAACTAGGAAACCGTAATAGATGGTTGATGAAGTATATTTGAAAAAATGTTTAACTAATGACCGAACGGCTACAATTGTTTCATTTTGACCGAAACTCTCCGATGACTCCCAATTGAGTTATTATCCGTGACGCGTTTCACAATATGTTTTTTGATTTGTATAACTTTTAAACCGTTTCAGATAGTATATTTACGTAACATATCAAAGATGAGCCCTTCAATTTTGAGCCGAAGTCAAAGGTCAAGGTCATTGCCAAATATTGATCATTTAAGTAAAATGTAAACAACAGTACAAAATAGGTGATCAAATGTATTTATAGAGGTTATGGGTGTCTCGTTGAGGTCTACATTTGGTACATTGGGTCCAAAATCAGTGAACGATTGGAGTTTGACCTATGGCCCAAAAATCATTTTTGGGGTCTGATTTTAGGGTTTTTGCCGATCTCTCAAAGGCTATTAAAGAAACAACGAAACCTTAATAGGAAAAAAAGGCACAGCATGAAAAAATTCTGCAAAGTGGGGTCAAGTTCAGAGGCCAAGGTCCTTGGCAACAATATTCTTTACCATAAAAGTCATTAGCAACAATACCTTAAAAGTTTTGTTATGTTGTAAAGAGGAAATAAATGACAATGCCAATCGAAAGTAACTTTCATGTCCTTAGTAACAAGCTAATTTTTGAAAGCAACCATTGAGCAAAAGGCTAATTAAGTTCAGAACTATTGTTTTCCCTAATAATATTTTTGACCAAAATAGAGAACAAATTCAAAATAAAACTTGAAGGTGAAAACTGGTGAAAGGCCTTGCAATTTTATTCTGAACAACTAACATTTTAGTTTAAATTGTTATTGATACGATTATAGTCGATTATCAATGTGTATTACTTCTCCCTAATACGCATGATACTGTACATTCGAAATAGATGAATTTATTTCACTCTCACTTCCTTAATTAAGCTTTAATACAAATGTCAACGTACTTCAATGTAAGGGAAAACTTAATACCACTTATGTGAAGTGGGCTGAACATCTTAACTAAAAATATCCCTCGAAATACTGAAAATAATTTTGTTTTTGAATGCTGAAAAAAAACATGTTATGTTCTCACGCAATACGAATTTAAGATTTTTTGGAACGTCATTTCCATCAAAAATGTCTTTTTATTTTTTTAAGAACAACTTTTCTCCATTGTAACGGGTGTTGAACATATTCTCTGAAATATAATATAGTGAAAGATGTCTGTAATCTTATATGTAAACACTCGTTAAAATCTTAAATATTGTCGGAATTAGCAATCAAAAATCGAGTTACATTTCTTCGACGCGAAGGCAATGCACAAGAAAATGAAGATTACATTTGTAATTTTTCAAAACTTAATCGATGTGTTCGATCTATCATTATCCACTTGCAGAAATAAAATTAACAGTAACTTTGGTAGATTGTTGTTTATCATCTAATGATTTTAAAAACTGAAAACTGCAAACTTGTGTAAACATAATAAATATGTACATTTGTATTCAACTGACATAAGACTCGATTGCGTCTTTATAAGTTTTCTTTCTTGGTGACAGTAAACCGGTGACCTTCACAAATCCATTGTTCTGACCTTATTCCAATTTTTGACTTTAGTGGAACCAATCTATAAGTAGCGTTTCAGGTTATTTTTTTTCTTTGTCAATTAAAACTTAGTTAAAAAGTTAAATAATTGTTATTTAGGACAAATTATAAGTACACTTCGATTTAATAAATAGCTTGTTTTTTAAGGTTCCAATAAAGTCCCGTATTGATTTTAAGGGGAAGCTGTTAGCATGCAATTGATCAAATACACGATCACCTCTGACCAGATAGATTACATAATACATGCTTTTTTTCATTTTTAGATTAGCAGAAATGCATTCGTTGAATACTCGTTGATTCTATTTCATACAATTTCACTGGCTGGCTGTGTGACGGATGACATGAGCGGTGTAGATCATGCTGAGCCTTCCAGAGGATCTGATGATACTTCAAGTTTTTTTGTAGGGGTTCACACTGGCAGTGCTTTAGTTTTATGGCATTCTTGTTCATTTTTTGTTTATTTGTTTTATCTTTGTCATGTTGCATAATGACTTGCCGTGTTTTTTGGATTTTTGATTTTTGAATTTCCTCTTTCCTCCTTTTCGCTTCGGTATTCGTTTGCCGATACTTGATTTATATGCGATAACTTTTATGCCACTGCTGGTGGACCACAGGTCCCCGAGGGTAACCATTAGCCAAGTTGTCATACTTGTCTGACATGCCAACTTTAGCATGCATTTCATAGAAATTTATTGTTGGCAAAATTCTAACCCTTAAATTTTTTTGGGGGGATCCATGCCGTGAAATTTCACTCGATGAATGTCCTCCTTTTTTTGACATTTTTGGTAATGAATACCTCTTTTTGACTATTTTTGGATTTTGGCTTTCAATATAATTTTACTCTATTTGCTTTGATGAGAGGTAATTTCATGAAACACGGGTACATCATAACGAAATTTACTGTTTATTGTACAACTTTAGTATTTTTGTATTCTAAATTCTATTTTGTCTACTTTAAATATTATGTCTTATCAGGGAATCGTACTTGCTGCTGCTGATGAGGAATTAATTTCCGAAATGGCCATACAGCTCATTAAAATTATTGCAGTTGGAGTTAACATGTGTTATGGTCTCATGTTCATTTACTCCATATCCTTTCGTAAAATATTGCGGATGAATTTCATGTGTAGCATAATAAATTTGCAATGACAACTCATTTTCAAGCATGTCAAGTGCGTCCTGCTACAGCAGATATAAGCATGAAAAAATACCTAAGCTCTGGTTAATTATTTTCTTTAGTAGTCCTTAAAAACAAGTTTTGGTGTTCTATATATATTATTAAGAGCCTTTTTGTCTGTCTAAATAGTACAGTGATTATCGTTTTATCGTTAAAATATGTATGTACAAAGATAATAACGACCATCATTGGTAATTTATGTACCTAGCATAAGTATATAATGGTTGTATTCCATGCATGTTTTAAACGATTTCTTTTGTTTTATTGCTAGGCACCATGACAAGCTTTTGGAATATATGACTATATTGATCGAACGGTTTTATATGCAGTAGAATCAAAATGCTATTTACCAGTCAAACCTGGTTTTAGAGGTCACCCAGAGGAAGAGATAAAATTGGCCATATCAGGCAGGTGGCTGCTAAATCAAGGTTCAAAATAGCTGAGTTAAAAGGAAATGGAAAATAAAACTGCGGCTGTTCAAACAAGGTTATTGCTTAATCAAGGTGACCGCATGGGCAGGTTTGTAGATCAAACTTCAAAGAAATTATCTCGTTAACCAAGGGAGTCTGATAAAACAAAAACCTCCAGACAATCTAAAATACAAAGAAATTTTCTCGTTAACCAAGGGAGTCCGATAAAACAAAAAACCTCCAGACAATCTAAAACATTGATTCTTAATTTTAAAAAAAATCGGTTCATAACAAAAAATTAAATCATTACTATGACAACCCAGCTGCCTGAGATAAATTGGTCAAATGCAATATTACCTAAACAAAACTTGACCAGGAAAGACGGTACACAATATGGCACAAAGCAATTAAACTTTTGACTCCATGATCAAAAACAACAATAAAAGTTTGATTCCATATTGATCTTTCCATGTATTTTTAGGGATTCTGTCTCGTGTACATTTACCATTTATCACTTTATCTTTTCATTTTGCTAGAATAGAACACCCAGATTCAAGAATGACTAGTGTGACACTCTGTACCAAAAGATGCCCGTATCAAATGTCATACAACAAAAGTCAAGGATATCGGCAAACGAGCACCGAAGCAAAAAGGAGTAAAAAGGGTAGGCATGGAATGCGTTTAGATTTTAAAACAAACAAAAGGATATGAAATAAATGTACATGCGAGAAAATTAAGCAAATGTAGCAACGTGGTTCTTCAACTTCAAGTCACCATGGAGGCTTTAACAAAGAGTAAACACTCCTACCTCATAGAAGTTTCAAGACGGCCCCTAGCACCGGTTGAGCGGGATTCACTTTCTAAATATTGAACATCGCTTATTCAATTTCAATTCAATTCAAATATTTTATTTTTATTTCATTTAAGAAAAAGATTAGACACAAGTTATAACAGCTTACAAAGGTCCTCTCCACATAAAAAAACAAGTGATATATATAAGCATGCATCAACAGTTGTTCTAAGTTACGGACAAAAATATATAATTACTAATAACAGAGTTTAAAGGAGAATAAACAAAGAAAAATGTAAGGAAAAAGAGAGACATAAAAAGAAGAAATGTGAAATAGTCATGTCGTCGAATCAAAAGTGGTTTATTTTGAGTTTCCTCTGATTAATTACTGAAACATTTTGTTTGTTTAATATAATGTTGAACAGCTTTAAAAACAATTTCGTTATTTTTGGCTTTCCTATTTAGATTTTATTGGTAATTTGTTCTTTATCAGATTCCACACATGTCTATGTATATGGATTTCCAAATGTTTTGATTTTATCTGCACTGAAGAGACATAAGTTGTCATAAGTTGTCGAAATGCGCATATGCAGAAACTAAATTAATAGTAACTTCGGTATTTGTTATTTATTTCTATCACCCAATGTATCATCCCCAAAAAGTAAAATTTCAATTTGACATCATTCAGAAAATTAAGTTTTTCTTCCAACACTCTACGAGCTCCTAAATAGAGAAGACATTCTAAAAAATAATGAATAGAGTCTTCAACTACTTCAATAATTTGACTAAATCTAAATTGGGACAATTGATGAAATGGTCTGTTAAATTTTCTGGACTGCAGTTTATTTGTTGTAACAAAAAGCAAAGATTCTTACTTACAACAATCATTCCTCCTGGACGCGTGATGATGCGATTAAAGCACTTAATCTTTTGCTTGACAACATTTTTGTTCGTTTTGGCAACATTGTTTATCAACAGGTCATTGGAATTCCCATGGGTACAAATTGTGCACCTCTCATTGCAGATCTTTTTCTTTTCTGTTACGAAGGTGACTTTATGAAAAAATTACAAAATGGGACCATACAAAACAGTGATCAACTTATTTCTTTTTTCAATGATAACAGCAGGTATATTGACGAAATCCTTACTATTGACAATCCCCATTTTGTAGATTATGTCGACACCATTTACCCACAACAACTGAAACTTAATAAAGCTAATAATAATTCTAATAATTGCCCTTTTCTGGATCTAACTCTCATCGTTGACTCTGGTAAAATAAAGGGCTACACCGGGCGCAGCATGATACGACCGCAGCATGTCAACCACTGAAATATGAACAAGGGTTAACTTAAACGAATATGGACACAGTAATTTGCTGGACACAATAAGGACATTGACACATAAATTAACTGGACACAAACTAGTGAAAATCAATATTAGCCCTTTTAATCCCTTATTAATAGGATATCGTAAGAGCTAAGAAAATCTGATTTTACATCTTTTTGAAATATTGCAATTTGGCCCCTTTGGCCCTTTATAGCTTGGAAATCGTAAGAGCTATGCAAAATCTATTGCCTTGGTACTGAAAGCTTACAATTAGAATAATCCAAAGAAAAAAATCTCATCAAAATCTGATGAAAAATGAAGATTTCACATATTTCTAATAATTGCAATTTTGGCCTCTTTGACTCCTTATACCTCAAAAAGAGTAAGAGATATGCCAAATCCGTTGAAATACTGCTGAAAGCTTACAATGAGAGGAATCCAAAGAAAAAAATCCCATCAAAATCTGATGAAAAATAAAAGATTCCACATATTTCTGATAATTGCAATTTTGGCCTCTTTGACCCCTTATAGCTTGAAAATGGTAAGAGCTACGACAAATCTGTTCACATAATACAGAAAGCTTACAATGAGAGGAATCCAAAAAAACAAATCCCATCAAAATCTGATGAAAAATAAAAAAAAAAATAGGTTATCCGCATGTATGCGATTTTGGTCCAGTGGGGCCCCTCACAACTTGGAAAGGAAACAAGTTATCAAAAATTTTATTTTTGAAATTTGCACTTTTTGGGCCCCATTTATCTCGTAAGCCGTACATGCCACATGAAATCCGTTGCATATTCCAGATTGGAAATTTTCTAAGGAGTACACTGAAAGAAGCCCCATCAAAATTCCGATAAATAATTAACATTCTACAGTCAAATATGTGAAAACACCAAATTTTGCCCTTTTTGGCCCCTTTTTTAGAAACGGGAGGGGTCACAAAACCCAAAACCAATCCTAGCCTTTCTTTTGTGCCAAGGAACATTGTGTTAAAATTTCAGAAGGATTGATCCACTGGAACTTAAGTTATTGACCAAAAACGAAAGTGTCTACAGACGACAACGACAACGACGACGACGTCAACGACGACGACGACGACGACAGCACCATACCATTATACGACCACAATTTTTTTGCGGTCGTATAATAAAAACTAAAATTTACGATAAAAGGGAGGATTTTGATTTCAGTATTACTAACTTCCCTTTTCTTGACGGCGACGTTCCTCTAGCCCCATCCTACGGTGTTTATATTTCTCAACTGGTACGATTCGCACGCGTTTGTTCTACCCTTGACGACTTCAATGAACTTCAATGAACCTTACTATTCACTTCAAAACTTTTGCAGCAAGGTAACAGATTTCATAAATTGTTAAATACATTTAATAAGTTTCATCGAAGATATAAACATTTGATATCTAAATATAATATCACTCGCAAACAGCTAATTATTACTAAGGGCATTTCCCATCCTCGGTTTTACGGAAATGTTGTTAAAAAATGCCAGAAACTGATTAAAAACATAAACCGGTTTAACCCTACCGCTGGCTTTTGCTAGTGTCGGTACCAAGTCCGGCTGTCCCGAGTTCCTATCGTTGTTTACGTTTGTCTTTTGTATTTTCATTGTGTTTTTTTTCTTGTGCAGTTCCTATTTACTTTGTGGCATGTGGCTATGTTTTTCGGCCATTGTAGGTGTTTCCTGTTATCTTTTTTATTCTATTTTCTATGCCTAATTTGCGAATGAATTACGTTAAAAAGCCTATTTCCCACAGAATTATAAGAAGGGGGTTAAAAAGACAAATTATTACTGAATGTACGCAAGTTTTGTAATGCCGGATCTAGTTCATCCCACAGTCGCACAGTAGAAGGAAAATATGAATCTTAGTACCATTTTAACCTTCTATATGGAATTGTGTATGGATTTTCATTTGGTAGACTAAACTGAACATGTCGTGGCTGATAATAATTAAGACAATCTGTTAATAAAGAAGGGACGGATTGATTATGGATTTTACAGAAAAAGATTTAATTTCCTACGGTCTTCGAAAATGCTTGTAATATACATCCTATAGTTCTTGATAGGAAATGAGAAAAAAACTCTGCAAACCAAAAAGTCCAATTTTGAACCAAAATCGATGCCCAATCCTGCACAATTTCGGTCATAAATACAATTCCAATCCTGCACATTAGCAAATATTTTACCTCGAATTTCTTTGTAAATAAGTCATAAAATAAGTAAATTCGGTCAGAGTGAATAGAGTTTGGTATAAACATTTCAACTAAGCCCCTTCCCAAACAATCATACATGTTCTTAAAGTATGCTGAAAGAATAAATTACACACCATCACCCGCTTCAAACTAAATTGCGGTGTTCCATTAAAGAAAAAAGATGTCACAAACGGATAAGAAACTGAACAAGACCTTTTTGATTGCAATTGTATTTTATTTCAATCAAAGAACATGTATACACGAAGAAAATGAACATTTCATCATGCCACTCGTTTTCGACAAATATCGTCCACCATTCCTGTACACGTATACGACAGTGAAACAAAGGTTAAAAGATTAGTTTGCTGTTTCAATTGGCCATTCATATAAAAATATTATAAATAGATACCATTTAATAGTAAAACTTGTTTTCGTCTGCACGCATCTTTTTGGTTTATTTTGCACCGCCCTGCATACAGTTAGTTGCAACTCTGATTGCACGGTGTACATGATCACCGTTGGTGACTATCCCTCTCCTTATCCCTCTCCATCAGGTCACCGTGCACTTCTTTGTTGCCTTACAAGTTTCAAATTACATGTAGATGCAGAGTTTTAAAAATTAAGCTATGCTACCATTATTTGTTACGTTTACGTTTTCAATTTTGTTTAAATGACACTGTTAATCAATATAAAGTTGTAACCTTTAAACACATTCATATACATGCTGCAGCGTAATATTTCATGTTTATTTGTTCTTTATATATTGGTGAATTTTTATACTTGTCATTTAATTTATGCCATTAAACAAAAATTAGCAATGTCAAGTCAATCAAAAATCAAAGAAAATTTATCAAAATAATTGTTTAATTGAAAAAAAAATTAATTCTTTATCTTTACAATGTCAAGATTTAATTGAATAATAAAATGCAGAAATTTACACACATATATTATATAATTGATTTTATTTTTATGCCAATCAGCCTCTGCTTAATGGTGTTTGTCTCTAGCAGATCTCGATTCAAAAGTCATAGAAGTAATAGAAGAAATACGTACTTATAATCATTGTTCGAAAACCCCTGATGATCTTCATATTTATGTGTTTCGTACGAAAGCCGGAAGGGGACTTCCGAGTTCCGACTTCCGACTTCTTACTTCTTACTTCTAACTTCTTACTTCTTACTTCCGAGTTCCGACTTCTTACTTCTTACTTCTAACTTCTTACTTCTTAGTTCGATGTTGCAATTCGGAAAGGTAGTATTTCCGAATTTCAACATCGACTTTGGCATTTACTTTGAACTAAAGGTTTCATAGTTTATGACTAATGGCGAAAGCAATAAAAATGATAGACTGAATGGCGTTTAGCGCCCTACTTTCAATATTTCAGCCAAAACCCAAGACGAGAACAGGTTTATAAAAACATGATTTACTAGTATTTGGGAAAAGGAAAAACACTGGGAGGGGAGAATTCTTATTGCCACTGGTAAAAGAGTATCAAGGGGGAGTGAGCCTTGCAACCGGATATTTTCAGACTACAGGACTGTTGCAAGGAATCTCAAACGTGAACGGTCTTGCATTTTATGTGTAATAAGCAATGTATTTTATTTGTATTATGTCTTCGACTTAGCATTAGCACACACCCTTAAAATTTGTTGAGTAATACTCTTTTACACCCCTTGAAGACGATTTAGATTGTATTGTGAAGCTCTTTAGATTTAGGTAGGTATGATAACAAAGTTAGAGTGGATGCTTGGGAACGTACACGCTTGCTGGATTTAAACACACACCCCTGTCAGACATCGTAGTGTTAAGTCAACTGCTGTAATCATACCTTTAAAAGAAACTACATTTATTTTAGAATAAGCATGAACCGAAGTCCACATACTCTGTCAGAGTCTTATTTGAAGATTTCCTTTTTCACTTTATCTTGAAGAACGTATTCATTAAATATATAGGAAGTGCGCAGATGAACTCAAACGATGTAATTAACAGTCAAACCTAGTATTTTTCGATTGTTTTGTTTATTTTATTTATATTTTTTTTCTTGGTTTGTTTTTGTTTTTGCTTTTAGTTTTTTTTATATTTATTTTGACAGTTTCGTACTTCTGGGCATAAGGTATGTATAATTTTTCACATTCTCTGTACAATTTTCCCAATTCAGCCGTAAAATCTTTTCCATCCTGGAATATAAAGACTTGCAATTATTCATAATGAAGGTATGAACAATACATTTTAATCATCACAGTTTGGTGCTCATTCCATGCTCTACATGCTGTCATAGATCTTCCAAATTCTTTCTCACTTCTTACTTCTAACTTCTTACTTCTTACTTCTAACTTCTTACTTCTTACT
>MJUU01060290.1:10743-26903 GCA_002080025.1 Modiolus philippinarum
TTATGATGATGAGTTGTACCGTGTAAGCAATTTTCAGGTTTGCCGTGCCACTACTTCCTGTTTGCCGAAACTTTAACTTTTTATTATACCACTCTATGGAAGAAAATTTTTCGTCAAAGTTTTCTGGGTTTCTACATGTGGGAATGATTTTATATTTGGTCTGAAGCTTTATGATGATGAGTTGTACTGTGTAAGCAATTTTAAGGTTTGCTGTGCCACTACTTCCTGTTTGCTGATATTCTAACTTTTTATTATACCACTCTATGGATGAAAATTTTCGTCACAGTTTTCTTGGCCTCTACAACTGGGAATGATTTGATATTTGGTGTAAAGCTTCATGATGATTAGTTGTATCATGTAAGGTATTTTCAGGTTTGCCGTGCCACTACTTCCTGTTTGCCGATACTTTTTAACTTTTTTTTTAAAATATTTTCATAAACAAATGTTGATAATTTGGTACAAAGGAAGTGACTGCCTATTGCGGGGCCCTCCTGCGTTCAGCAGTAACTCTAGTTATATTGGGCATGCGGGGTATTCATTTGTGGCCCAGTGGACCACAGTACCTCTAGTTTTTTCTGAACTGAGAAAAAAACGGCATCATTTGAAGTAGTTTACTTGTTATTTGATCTGATTCTGCACAACTTTTCTATTGGACCGAAAAAAATCTATGCAGGAATTAAAAAGTTACCCATTACCCTCAATGCAAATGAAAAATATTATATAGGCAAAATTGGAAAAATTGAGTTGTCGAATTCTGGGATTTCCTGGACTGTTTCAGATTTTTAATTTTTCTTTGTAATGAGTTATGATATTGGTCAAAAGAATTTAGCTCTTTGACTGGTTGATTTGTATTTGTGTGGAATCTTCTGAATTCTTGTTGCACAAAGAAATGCATACCAGTTAATTGTTCTCAATTTAGGGCAATGGATGACAGTAATTGCAAGAGCACTTTTGACAATCCTGCTTCAATGGCCGAAAAAGTAGAGACATGGATATAGAATAATGTTTGACACCTAGCAAGTGAATTCTGCTATTTCTAGGTGCCTTCTCTGACTTACTATGAGGTTTGAGTGTTTGGCCGTTGTTGAAGACCTCACGGTGATTGCAAAAAAGCATGGTTCCCTTTGCTTTTAATAATAAATTTTACATGTAAATGTAATAATTTTGTCCCATGTACATTAATATCATTGATTTACAATTTGTTAATTTAACATATTTTTAATATAATTGATAATTTGTTTTCTGAAGAATTCTAGATGAAATGAAGAAGTCAGAAGATAAAAATACATCACTAGACTTGAGGAAGAAATTAGCAGTGAAGGTAAGTAGAAAGTTCTGGACTTCTCTGTGTGATGCCTGTTATAACTCATGCCAGATTCCACTTAGCTTTAGAAAATGAATCTTGCCAGATTCAACTTAGCTTTAGAAAATGCCTACACATTGGCCTAATCACAAAGTACTGAAGTTACTGTAAATTTAGTGTCCGCATATGGCCATTTCGACAACTTGTGTCTCTTCAGTGCAGAAAAAATCTAAACATTTGGAAGACCTTGAACTGAAAGATGCTTGAAACTGATTGAGAACAAATAACCAAATATAGTCTAAATGGATTGCCAAAATAGCTACGGACAGAGCTTTGTTTAATCAATAAAATGTCTTAATTTCAGTAATTTCAGACTCAGACTTCATTAATGATATTTCTTATTACAATGGATAAGGTTGGGTCTTCAAGACTTTCCTTTATAAATCTTCTAGAGATGTACATTGGTAAATGTTAAGTCAATTGCATGAACACTTATAAATTGAAAGCAAATGGCACAAAGCAATTGGATAAACAGTATTATTATATTTGTACTTTTATTTCTATTGTATAAAGTATAGAAATGCACCTACTCAATAAAACATCATATTGCACACCAACTTTGATTGACGTCTACAGGCCACACCTCTTTAACACCCACAATAGATATACCACGCCCCTTTTGTTTTTCATAAGTACATTTAACTTAAGGCATGTCAATTAAATATAATAAAACAATTATGGCACTTCTACACTCATTCAATATGTGGTTTAACAGAGCTCAAAAGATAATACTGAACTCAGGGTAAACCCTCGTTCAATATTACTTTAATGCTCCTATAAACCCCATATTGATCAAAGTCCAGAGACAAGGCAAAAACAAGAACACCAGAAGACGGAAGTCCAAAGATATGACACGCCCACAAAACACACCAACATCACAAATATAAACTAAAAACTAAAGCCCTAAGTGTTTTCCAATTTATTTTATCATGAAAATGGATTCTGACACCTTTTAATTGAATTTTAACAGGCCTTTAACCACACAGCAGAGTATGATAGAGCCATATCAGATTACTTCAGGAGACAGTACAGTAGTGGAGAATCTCAGCTGACATTGAGATATGGAATGAATCCTCATCAGAAACCTGCTCAACTGTTCACTGATATGGCACAGCTTCCACTTACAGGTAACACTGAATCCATAACATTCATAAATTGGTCTTTTAATATTTATTTATACCCCTGACTTGCTTACCCCTAGGAATTTAGCTTGACGCTCCCTCTTTTTGAGGCCATCTTACACCTTTACAATGGTTTAGAATTTCCATACTACTTGATAGGAATGAGTATCGTCAATAAATATTGTATCATGATATATCGATACAATGCAAGCGTATCGTGATATGTATGGATACATGTCGTTTTCTGATTTCTCAATTTGATGACATCTTTAAACCTCCTTCTTTAAACTATTTTACGTGATAAAATAGTAAAATATTCTTAAGTGAGACAAGAGTGTTCATTTTCATGCAGGTAAATATATTTTTTTGTCCTTAATCTGACTTTTCCATAATAAAATCAGAAAACTTCGAGCATTTAGGTGGTACTGATTCTAAAATTTTAGCCGAAATTAGGAAATAATACATTTGGATACGCTGGATTCCGTACCGATGCACCTAGTTTGTTGAAAAATACCATGATATATTGATATACTAGTGTATCGTTACACCGCTACTACTTGACCAACATAAGGTAATTCCACAAAACTTGTCAGTTCTGATTTGTCATACATTTTGTATCATAGCAGTTCTGCATTTTAAGATGAAATCCTCCGCTTTAAAAAAGTTATAAGAGGACCTTTTTGACTGAACACCTTGATGTTAGGATATTATTAGGGCTATTCCATTTAAAATTCCAAACANGGGGGGGGAGGGAACACCATTTATTATTTTTTTTCTGTTGGTGGTGGGTAAATTTCTATTGTATCCTAATAGTGTAATTATATATTTGATTTTTTTTCTCTTGGTGGGGGGGGGTATAAAAATAAGTGGCGTTCCACCCCCTGATGGGAATTTTTACTGGAATAGCCCTGATGTAAAAAAAACAATAATAAATAAATACATTGTAAAGTGGCATGAGACAAATTCTTTACAAAAACATGGTAAAACAAAGCAATGGAACAACGCTTTTTTTTTTTGTTCTTCATATTGGAAGAATTAATTTTAATAATGGAAAATGTAAAGAAGAATAATAAAACATCTACTGAAGACCGAAAATGTTTTTATTTCTTTTAGTTGTAAATGGATCCCCAGGATTTATCAATTTATGTGATGCTTTAAATGGATGGCAGTTAGTGAAAGAGTTACGTCAGGCCTGTAATAGACCTGCTGCATCATCATTTAAACATGTCAGTCCTGCAGGTAAGTATAGTTTACTTGACGATCTTATGTGTTGAGCGCAATTTGCAAAATTCTCATTCACATACTGCAGTAAATAATTCATGTACATTGGAAAACATGCAAGTACATTTTCTCAAATCAATACATTAATGCACATTCTGATTAGGGCACATTCATTTATACATGTATTTTGATAATTTGTTAAAAACTAATCATTCAGTATTTTGGTGTTCCATTCTAAATATAATAAGTAAAAGTAAAATAGTAGTCGAAGTGTGTCCTTCAATTTGATTAATCGCCAGCAATTGCTCTGCACTATTGCCAAAGTCTTTCTAAACAGCAAAGTAAATATACTTGTATGGAATTATGTATTGTCAAAAAAAAAAAAACCAACCATGTACCCACAAATTCAGTGGTGACTGGTAGGTGTACCCCCAACTGCATTAAGTAGTGCGGATGCAGATGTAGTATGGATGCTGATGCAGTACAACAGTTTGTTTACAATCTTTTTGTGTCGCCTACAAACTCAGAAATACAAAAAATACTGAAGTTGCATAAAAAACAGTAAATTATTTTCAGCTGTACACGTGTTTCAAGGAAATTTAGAAATTTGGGTTTGGGACAACATCATTGCAGCCACGCTACTTGCAATTTATTTATGTGGTTTTGTTTATTTTAGGTGCAGCTGTAGGTGGTCAAGGAATGTCTGAAGCTGACAGAAAAGTGTGTATGGTAGAAGACATGGAAAATTTATCACCATTAGCTGAGGCATATGCCAGAGCCAGAGGTATATATTTTACAGTGACAGGAGGAGATATATAGTTTCCACAACAAGAACTAGTTGATTATGAAATTTTTCACATCGAGTTGAATGAATTTTCAAATGTTTGAAAGCGAGGCTTGCCGAGCTTTTGAACATTTGAAAATTTATTTAACAAGATGTGAGAAATTTCATAATTAACATGTTTAAGTTGTGGAAACTGTTTCTCTAATGACTAGACGAAAAACACCGAGGATTGTATTCCGAATAAATTTGGCGGGAAATGTCACGAAACTTGTTCTCCTCTCCAGAGAGGAGAACAAATGTTCCCACACCGTTCAGGAAATGTGAAAATTGGATAGAAATTAGAGAAGGACATTTTCATAATGCAAATTCTAAAGCCAGCATATAAAACTTGAGAATGAGCTCTGAAACAACATTCAAGTGTTCACATACATGTACAAATATAGCTGGATCTATTTGAACTTAAACACTTTAACTGTTAAAATTTTTTTTTGAGGGGGGGGGGGGTAGCTGCAGCTTAAGGTAATTAATTGTTAAGTGTGCTTGCTTCAAATGTACATGTAATAGGTGACTTCTTTCATTGGTGTGACCCATACCCATTTTATATCTGCTAGTGTTGATATTGCTATAAGAAGAGTGGAATACAAAATCTGGGAAAAAAAGGAAGCTTGAATCAGACATTCTGTGATTATCATCAGTCCCTCAGGTTGTAAAGCATGAAGAGGAGGTAAGTGGAGTGGGGGATATACATGTTATAATTTTTTTCTAGACTTCTTGAGTTATTAGGGGCCTCTCCCTTTTATGTATATGTTTTACCAAAGATATTTTTCATGCCATGTAAAAAAATGTGTGAAATGTATTCATTCATGCCCATTACAGTTTGTTCTTTTTATACATTTCAGGAGCAGATAGAATGTCGTCATTTGGTGATTTTGTTGCCTTGTCTGATACATGTGATTTTGCAACAGCCAAGATAATATCCAGAGAGGTAAAATTTTTGTTTCTGTTATAAAAGGGTCTGTAAATCTGGTCATGTGACATCGAGAATTTATGATAAAATTGAAATTTGAAAGCGTTTCCAGGGCTGGAAAAAACCTGGGTTTTATGAGTATTGCCCAGCCCAGTGGGCAATACTGGGAAAACCCGGGTTTTTATTGGGTATACTAGTACTTTATTTTTGTTTTTCAAGGTCAAAACTTCAATAAAGAGATGTTTTACAAGTTTCCATGAATTTCTTTTACAACATTAATGAAAAATTGTATGAAATGTTCTCTAAATAAGTTTTAAAGTGTTTGAAACTTAAAATTGTTGGACAACATATATGTTACAACCGGTGTGTTCACGGTTCTCCCACTTTTGAATTTTTGGTATAAAGGTAAAAAAAATAAAGTGGGAAAATAGTGAGTAATATGTAAATAATGTTAATTAAATTTATCTGTAATTAGACCTACAGTGAATCCAGTATTAATTTAAAAACAATAATAAAAGTTTACAATTACCCAATATTCATTGTGAATTGAAAAATTGAATGCTGCATGGAAAAAGGAATAGCGAAGAAAATATTTTACGGATGATGATGATGTTATTTTTATAACCCCGGATCTTTAGATCGGGGGCATATTGTTTTTGCCCTGTCTGTCTGTCTGTCTGTCTGTCTGTCCGCAACTTTAACCTGGCTTATAACTTTTAAACCAGATATGATAGGAACTTCATATTTGGTATGTGTATTGATCATGTGAAGCTGATCACTATTATGCAAATTTCACTAAGTGAGGTCAAAGTTCAAGGTCACAGAGGTCAAAGGTCAAAATCTAAATTTTGCTGTAGCTCATTAATTTCAATTGTTAGAGACTTGATATTCTATATGTGAATAGGTCTTGACAAGCTAAATATAAATCCACCAAAAAAATTTGGGTCAGGTCAAAGGTCAAGGTCACCGAGTTCAAATTTGAAAACTTTAACAAAAACTTTAACATTGCCTATATCTTTTCAACCAGATGTGATAGGACCTTCATATTGGCCTGTATATTGTTCATATGAAACTGAACAGCCTTATGCAAATTTCACTGAGGTCAGGTCAAAGGTCAAGGTCACGGGTCAAAAGGTAAAAATCAAGATTTTGCCATAGCTAGTTAATTACAATTGCTAGAGGCTTGATATTCCATAAATGAATAGATCTAATGAAGCTAAGTACAAATCCACCAAAAAATTTCAGCCAGGTCAAAGGTCAAGGTCACTGAGTGCAAATTTGAAAACTTTAACATTGCCTATATTTTTCCAACCAGATGTGATAGGACCTTCATATTTGGCCTGTATATTGGTTATATGAAACAAAACAGCATTATGCAAATTTCACTTAGGTCAGGTCAAAGGTCAAGGTCACAGAGGTTAAAATGTCAAAATCTAGATGTTGCTTTTAGCTTGTTAATTACAATTGCAAGAAGCTTGATATTCTATATGTGAATAGATCTAATGGAGCTTAGTACAAATGTCTACTTAATCTTAATTTCTAGTGATGGCAATTTTAGCATTAATTTTATGTTGAAGACATGGCTGCTACGGGGGGCATAGTGTTTCACAAACACATCTTGTTTTAAATTCTTAAATGGATGTTTTTTTATTATTATTATTTGTTTATTTGTTGATTTATTTTTGTACACAAGTTACTATGTCTATAAGTATACATCTCGCAAGCAAACATGTCATTCCAAAGCACTTATACAAAAGTAATAATATTGACTACCAATCTCAAACATAGCAAGCAAACAAATTACGTGTTTCATATACAAAGCATATGTATATATGAAAAAGAAAGGAAATGGGGTAAATGTCAAGGAGACAACATCCCATCTCCAGATTAAAAAGATCCAAAACAAAGCATACTAGTATTTATCAAGCACACATGTCATAATAAGCACTAATACCCGAGTTAATACCATACAAAAGTCGAATTTCGATGTGTAGTAGAATTTTATTTGGTCTGCGTAGCCCGGGCCTGAACGATGAGTTGGCTTTGTACCAATCTGAGCTACGAGTTGACAGTCTGTTGTAGCTGCGAAGCCGTAGCTCTTATTGTCCTTGAGCTGATTTTATATCGTTACGGACCATAGTCCAAATATTAAAAATATTCAAAAAAGGATCTATGGGGTTCCGGTTCCACAGCTAAGTCACTGTATTTCTTTGTCTGTGGAATGATTGATTATTGGTTATGATGGCAACTTTCAGATCATTTGATTTTTGTCTTGGATATTAACGCGACCAAAAATAAAAATAATGAAAATAATGTTCATTATAATTAAGCATGTTACTTTAAACAACAAAATTCATAATGACTGTTTTTCTGTTTGATAAATATCAGGGACTATCCTGTAAAAATATACATGCCTTTTTGATAGGTTTATGATAATGATTCCACAGTAAATTTACTTGTTTGAAACGTGCATCAATGACAAGGTCATATGAAAAACTGAAAAGTAAGTGAGAACCGAATCGTCAATCTAAAAGCGAACAATCCAAGGACAATGGCAACACCAGAAACAAAAAAGGCAGAAAAAAACAGAGACACAACATGGGTACAGCACAGAAAAGAAAAATTAAGACACTCGCACACAAAGATGAACAACACGGACCCAATATAAAACCATGGGTGAGGTCAGGTGCACCAGTAGAGTCAGCATCTCCTGCTTCTTATAAGACACCCGCCGTGTTGAACATGTCAAATCCGGTAGTAAAGTCAAATTCAGTAGAGGAAACAACAATTAAGCTTTAAAGGGAAAGATCTGTTGTCATGTGGGAAACAGATATCCCATAGCGGTCCACAAGATGATGATGTCGACCGTAAAACTTCTGGAGGGATGACTTCGAGTTTTGGGTAATGTACCCTTGTTGAAGTAGCCTATTTGTGAGCAACCGGGCTCTATCAAGGAAGTCACTGTATCGAACACAGGCTCTTGAATAGCGAATGAGCTGGGAGATGTAAACTCCATATGCCGGCGCTTTTGGGATGTTGCTACAAAGAAAAGGGAAGTTTACTATTGGAAAGGTGAAGTCATCGCGTTTGTCGTACAGCTTAGTTTGAAGTCTCCCTCTGTTGTCAATTTCAAGGTGAAGGTCAAGGAACGAGGCTGATGTAGAAGTGTCTGTGGTATCCTTAATTTCGAGCTCTTTTGGATAGATCAAATGAAGAAAATCACCAAAGCGAGGGTTGTTTAGCAACAAAATATCATCTATATAACGGAAGCTAAAATTAAAGGATTGTGCCAGTCTTTTATCTTTATTTTGAAGAAGCCCTTCAATGAATTCAGCTTCATAAGACTGAAGAAACAGATCGGCTAGGAGAGGCACACAGTTTGTGCCCATAGGAATTCCGAGTCTGTTGAAAAACAAGTCCTCCAAACTGGACAAATATATTGTCGATCAGAAACTCTAACATTTTAATTTTTTTTTTTGGTTCTTTTTATGACGAAGGACTTCAGGACTGGCATACCACCAACAGCACATAAACATTTTAACTAAATATTATAATTTTATGGTTTCAAATTTAAAAGAATCAATCAAAAGAACATTATTATATTAATATTTTCAAACTTTGATAATTCAGAAATTTATTAAAAAAAAAAAAAACAAATGTACATGTAGTTTTATTGTCTCGCCCGCGACGAAAGGCGCGGAAAGCGAGACATATGCGTACAAAGTATGACGGCGGCGGCATAAACTTTCATGTTAAGTTTTTGTGATTAGGTCATTTTCTCAGTAACTATAAATGGTAGGTCAATGATATTTGGTATATAGGTTGGTCTTGAGTAGTACATGACAGTCTGCTATATGGTTTTGTCTGTGACCTCAATTTCACAGTCCAATGAACATGTTAAGTTTTTGTGCTCTCAGTAATTATAAGTGGTAGGTCATTGATATTTGGTATGTAGGTTGGTCTTAGGTAGTACATGGCAGTCTGTCATATGGCTTTTGTCATTGACCTCAATTTCACGGTCTAGTTAGCATGTTAAGTTTTAGTAATTAGGTCATTTTCTGAGTAACTATTAGTGGTAGGTCAATGATATTTGGTATATAGGTTGGTCTTGAGTAGTACATGACAGTCTGCTATATGATTTTTGTCTGTGATCTCAATTTCACGGTCCAATGAACTTGTTAAGTTTTTGTGCTTAGTTTAGTTTCTCAGTAACTATAAGTGGTAGGTCAATGATATTTGATATGTAGGTTGGTCTTGGGTAGTTCATGACAGTCTGTCATATGGCTTTTGTCCTTTACCTCAATTTCACGGTATAGTGAGCATGTTAAGTTTTTGTGATTAGGTCATTTTCTCAGTAACTATAAGTGGTAGGTCCATGATATTTGGTTTATATGGTGGTCTTGCATAATACATGACAGTCTGCTATATGGCTTGTGTCTGCGACCTCAATTTCATGGTCCAGTGATCATGTTAAGTTTCTTAGTATCTATTAATATAAGTTCAATAATATTTGGCATGTGGGTTTGTCTTAGATGGAAGATGACGGCCTGCTATTTGGCTTTAACCGATGACCTCAATTTCATGGTCTAGCGAACATGTTTGGTTTTTCAGTATCTATCAGTGGTAGGTCATTAATATTTGGAATTTTGGTTTTGGGTGATATGTGACAGTCTGCTATATTGCTTTTGTCAGTTAATCTAATTTCACAGTCTAGTGAACATGTTAAGTTTTCTGATTGAGGCAGTTTGAGTTTTCACATCAATATTTGGGTCAAGCAGGGACGGGCGAGACATCAATTTGGGTCCACACTTGTAGAAATAAATTTTCACTTCTTCCAGGTCTCACTATACTCTGCCAATATAAATCCTTTTAATTGCTATAAAAACACCAAGCTCAGCTATTGTTTGACACAAGTGGGAGAAACGTGAACAAACCGTTACAACCAAATATTGTTGATACACAATTTAGTCCAAAAATGAAAATTTTTTTTTTATAACAATGTATAAAAAAATTACATGTTTATCTTCTCAAAATTATAGGTACATGTAAGGTATCTAATTATACTGATTAGAAACTGTCAAACAATTATATGTTTATTTAAAAATTATATATTGTGACCTTTTTGTGATTTTGCTTGCAATTCTCCCTGGGGTGTTTTTAGAATTAAAAGATTTGATTAGCAATTATATTTTGTACATTTAACATAAACAATTTGTAAAAAAAGAAGTAAAATTTAATATAAAGACAAAACCATTCAATTCTAACATGTTAAAGATAAAGAAACTTACACACAATTTTAACGATTTATTTAAGATGAGCTTAAAAAATCATATTACCCAGTATTGCCCAGTATCACCCATTTCAGGGAGTATTGCCAAGCCTGGGAATACCCGGGTTTTCCCACGTGGAAAACACGGGGGGTCAATACTTTGCCAACCCTGAGCGTTTCCCGCCAAAACATGGTGTCTTTGCATTATGATGTTGTTTTTAAGGCAGGGTCTCTGCCTTCTAGTTGTTAGATAAAGCCATCTTGAAAATAGTCTGTTTCATCCAGACTCTTACATTTAGGAGATTACTTTATGAAAAGAGTCTGAGTGATCCAGAAAAAATGCGTACGGCTTACCAGTTATTCATACGAAGGCACAAAAAATAATCCATTCATGTGGCAGTACTGTGTCCATTTCATGATCAACTACATCGTTTTATGTGTGTATTGTATTTATTTAATGCCTTTTAAAAGATACAATGTCTTTTATTAATCTCAGAGGACTTAAATTGATATTCGAAATTCATGATTCGGTTCATTCATAAAAATCTCCTGTGGCGTGTAGTTTTTATGAATGGATACATAGTAACTTCTAGTTTCGCTGTTGTAACCAGAGTTGTTAACCCTCCCGGTCTCACTGTGAGGCTACTGGTTTCGGCAGCCGGTCTCACGTCTACCGATATGCCTCTGAAAGCTCCCGATATTAAAATTTTCTCTCAAAAATATTTTTCCCCTACACCGGAAGTAAATATTGGCTGTTCCAATCACACCCTGCGAAGTAAACAAAGGCTGTTCCATTCACATGCCGCCTAACGAGATTACGCGGGAACACGAATCAGCTGTGTATTGACGACAAAATGGCATCGCCTCCGCGAAAAGGGAAGATTCCAAAATAAATGGATAAAAGAGATGGACTTTTTGAGCAAGAGTGATAAATATATACACGCAGTGTTTCTGTTGTGTGGCATAACCTTTTCCGTAGTACACGGAGGTAAAATGAGGTTGTTCGCCATAGAGAAACAGAGGGACACAAACGTAGTGCTCGACTTCGGACTCAAAATGCTGAAAGTCTGTTTACATTATTCACAGTAACTTCGGTGTTTTGTTATTTGTAGCTGAGCACAACCTACCATTCTCAGTAGCTTGCACTGATGAGACATAAGTTGTCGAAATGCCCATATGTAGATAGTAAATTTACAGTGACTTCCTTATTGAGTTATTTAATCATATGCAAAAATAATGAAACTTAAGAACTAGATGACTTGACAGAGGAAGTGACAAAATTGGAAATATCAACATTAATTAAGCCACCGAGTGTAACACTTGTACTCGGGCTTGTACTTTGGAATACTTACATGTACCAACAAAGAGGAGCAAGACAATGAAATGTAAATAGAGTTTTAAATAAATTGCCAACAACCCATATAAAAACTGAAAAGACAACCTAAACCGGGAAGGAAAATTTCAGATTTTAATTCTTGAAGAAATTAAATTTCAAGATTTCAGCAAAACAGTAATAATTACAGAACTTTTGGAATACCCAGGAACCTGCCTTAACAGCATTCCATGCTTTGATTAGCTCACCTTGGTTAAAGTCCATTCCTCCTTACTGACATGGCCCACATCAACCATATTGATGCATTTTGGGATGACAACAACAATGCATGGTTTGGATGCTGTCTCTGAGCTACATTTTACGCATGAGCGACTTGGTTAGATAGAATGGTTAAAGTTCATTCCCGCTTACTGACATGTCCTTTAGCAACCATATCGGTATGTATGATGCAATTTGGGATTACAACAACAATGAATGCTTGGGTTGAGACTGTAAACTACAATTTATGCATGACTGAATCTGTTAAAAAAATGATTATAGTCCATTCTTGTTTACTGACATGTGCAACATGTGACAATGCTGTGCAACGAGGTGAGCTTAGCAGGCTGTGGCTGCTTTCTATGTTTCCAAGTGTCACATGATACACGAGAAACTTTATGAAACTGTACAACGATCAAGATGATCGTCAAACAAACGAAAATTCTTTTGATTTCCTGATACATCATGTACGTGGTTGTTATCTGTTTAAACGAGTAAAAACATAATAAATATTTTCATAATTCTGTAACAAATACAGATTTAAAATCCAACTGTTCCAAATATCCGGCGGACGAGCGCCCCAATGTAACCGAAGTGCCAGATTCTGGCTCGTTGTTCACTCCGATGTAAAATCCGGATTCCAGGATAAATGGAATTAATTAATGCTGTATATAAACAAAATGTTTATTTGCTATCCTACATGTTGCATTTATAATATAAAAGACATAGTGATGACCATGAATACTTGTTACATGATAATATAATAAAAACAACGGTAGCCAAAGATTGAGCGTCTGCTCATTTCAAATCCTAACGTTTGACTGTCCCGGTGAGTGACGTTATTTATAGTTCCTAGGGGCAAGGAGCCCGGCCGGGGAAACCGGTAAGTGAAGCCAAACTGGCTGTGTCCCGGCAAGAATTTATGTTGCCGTACTCGTAAGAATTACTTAAGGAACTATAAATAATACTAACATTTACCTAAATATCCCATATAAAAACGTAAACAAGTAAACAAAGTGACAACCGTCACACATTGATGAATCGATTATATCAATCCAAAGTGATGACGATTCCTGTATCGTATCATTGGTCCGGAATCGTGATATCGAAAACGGCATTGTTTTATACAACCGCACCCAGTCCGATCTGCATTTTATTAGCGCCAATATGCCAGAACTCGTAGATATAAACGAAGTTGTCATTGTGAATGCTCCCACGGCTTATAAATTGATATAATTACTCATATTTAATGACAATTATGACAGATACATGGCTCAAAAATTAAAACAATTGTATAATGCAATTCATAGTCTTGATATCTATCCTTTCGTAAAATATTTGATATCTACTGAACTTATGTCAAGAAAACAAGTTTTACAGTTCTCAGTATTCTGCAGTGTAAAAGTACAATAATGGACATAATAATTAAAACAGTTTCCTGGGCGAGTATGACTGTAACACAAGTTCTATTTTTGAAAGAAACCCATTAAATGCTATAATATTCGCTCTCGTAAACATTTTCTTTATATTTCTGTTTTATTCTGTCAGGTATCAGATGGAATCATTGCTCCAGGATATCTACCTGAAGCACTAGAAATTCTAAAGAAGAAGAAGGGAGGCAATTACTGTGTTTTACAGGTAAATTATTTCTGGATGTATTTAAACATTTTTAGCTCACCTGGCTATGCCAGGGTGAGCTTTTGCCATCACTTGGTGTCCAGCGTCCGTCCGGCATAAACTTTTCATTCAAAGATCTTCTCCTCTGAAACCACTGAGCCAATTGGAACCAACTTGGTCACAATAATCCTTGGGTGGTCCCCTTCAAAAAAAGTATCCGGCATGTCCGTACCTAATCCAAGATGGCCACCAGCGGGGAACATAGTTTTAACATTAGACCCTATGGAAAAGACATTCAAAGATCTTCTTCTCAGAAACTACCAGTCCAATTATAACCAAACTTAGACACAATGGTCCTTAGATGGTCCCTTCCAAAAAAGGTATCCTACAGGTCCGTACCTAATCCAAGATGGCCGCCAATGGGGAACATAGTTTTAACATTGGACCTTATGGAAATTATATTCACAGATCTTCTTCTCAGAAACTACCAGTCCAATTATAACCAAACTTAGTCACAATGATCTTTAGATGGTCCCTTCCAACAAAGGTATCCGGCAATTCCGTATCTAATCCAAAATGGCCGCCAGCGGGGAACATAGTTTTAATATTGGACCTATGGGAAAGACATTCAAAGATCTTCTTCTCAGAAACTAACTGTCCAATACAAACTAAACTAAGCCACAATGGTCCTTAGATGGTCCCTTCCAAAAAAGGTATCTGGAAGGTGCGTACCTAATCCAAGATGGCTGCCAACGGGAACACAGTTTTAACATTGGACCCTATGGAAAAGACATTCAAAGATCATCTTCTCAGAAACTACTAATCCAAATAAAACTAAACTTAGCCACAATGGTCCTTAGATGGTCCCATTTATAAAAGGTATCTGGCAGGCATGTACCTCATCCAAGATGGCCGTCCGGCATAAACTTTTCATTCAAAGATCTTCTCCTCTGAAACCACTGAGCCAATTGGAACCAACTTGGTCACAATAGTCCTTGGGTGGTCCCCTTCAAAAAAGGTATCCAGCATGTCCGTACCTAATCCAAGATGGCTGCCAGTGGGGAACATAGTTGTAACATTGGACCCTATGGAAAAGACATTCAAAGATCTTCTTCTCAGAAACTGCAAGTCCAATTAGAACCAAACTTAGTCACAATGGCCCTTAGATGGTCCTTTCCAAAAAAGGTATCCGACAGGTCCGTATCTAATCCAAGATGGCTGCCAGCGGGGAACATAGTTTTAACATTGGACCCTATGGAAATTACATTCAAAGATCTTCTCAGAAGACAAATCGGCACTCAGACAAATCGGCATCCAGACAAATCGGCACCCGCACAGACCAATCGGCACCCGTTGAAGACAATTTGGCACCTTGTTGTATTTGTGTGAATGTTACAATTAAACACCTGTCATGCCGAAAAATAACTACCCCTCTTCCATCAAAGATATCCCTTGAGCAAATTTTCTGCAGTTCAGAAAATTGCACTGAGATAAACAAGAAAACTTCACAAGATTCTGAGTTTACCAGTAAAATTTTCATTGAAATCCGATTAAAATTGACTTCACAATAGATTTTTTAAAAATGTAATTTTATATAGAATATACAGGGAAAAAATACAAGTGACGAATACTTTTGGCCTACCTCTGTACATGTAGACACTGGGTTAAAAGTGTTAAAATTGATGATACTTCTCAAAACTACAATATTTTAAGATGAAAAGATTTTTAAGTAAAGCCGGTGATTTCTTGGATAATCCAATATACATTCTTTGATTATCATAACTGTTGTTGAAACAATATTCAGAGTTCAAATGAAATATTATAAAAACACAAGCTTTTCTCTTCTCTTAATTACTTATGATTGTTCATATTGATTAACAAGACAATAAATATAAGTGCCGAATTGTCTTTGATCTGGTGCCGATATGTCAAAGTGTCGATTTTTTTAGGTGCGAATTTGTCTTTACTGGCAAGTGCCGATATGTCTGGGTGCCGATTTGTCTGGATATCCTCAGAAACTACCAGTCCAATTATAACCAAACTTAGTCACAATGATCTTTAGATGGTCCCTTATAAAAAAGGTATTCGGCAAGTCCGTACCTAATCCAAGATGACCATCAGCGAGGAACATAGTTTTAACATTGGACCCTATGGGAAAGACATTCAAAGATCTTCTTCTCAGAAACTACCAGTCCAATTATAACTAAACTTATAGTCCATGGGCTGG
>MJUU01060291.1:25224-36071 GCA_002080025.1 Modiolus philippinarum
TTCTTTAACGTGCAGGAAGCGTGGCATTTCTTCCAACACGTGGACCTGAGTTTACATCCCATCCGAAAAATGGGTTGTGCATTTATTAATCCCGCACAACCACGGAATGGGTCCTATTTCTATATCCCGGGGTATGACCCCGTTTATGAGGGGTCATACCCCGCAAGCCGTAGATACTAGGTCCTATTTCTATACCCCGGGGTTCCCTTGGGGGAAATAACATGCTTGAATAACAATAACAACATTTTGCACCACTTGAAATAGTTTTATATTTAGAACAATATGGGGGCATTTGCAAATTCCAATTTTCAGTACTGTTCAAGAGTTGAACCATTTCAAACACAAAATGCATTTCCTTCCTACCCCCAATAGTGGTTTTGTATTTAGTAGTCTACCTGTATTTGGTTTATTTTTTTATTAAAGCATAAGGAACCTAAAAAAAGAAAGGGGAGGTTTCAATGCATATTCATTATTAAGAAAAATAGCTAGATTTAAAGATACAACTATTAAACTGTTAAAGTGATCACACTTTTATATTTTAAAGAAAAAAATGAATGATAACTCATATGCTACGTTATTTATACCAGAATATTCATGTACTTAGAAATATATGAAACTTACACCGTTGTAGTCTATACCGTATTGTATTATACATACAAAATCACTGAGTATACAAATTTAAATTTCGATGCTCTTCTTTTAAGCCATATAATGATGTTGCATTCATTAAATTTTACAACATAACAAGGCATATCATTATTAAAATTGAGCAGGTGCTGTTACTTGTTTGATTATGCTGATTCCAAAATGGTATGTTCTTTGGTGTCTCGTCCAAAATATCTCCTAACGAGGGATATTGTTTCAAGTGTTTTTTGCTATTTTTTCTTTCATAGATGTTTTTAATGTATATTGATAATTAGAGATCCTTTTAAAAATGGTTAATAATGATCACATGATCCTCCATATATTCGGAAACGTGTATTCTTTATTTCAGATAAGAGTGAATGCAGTTAACCCTACAATTACTTGGACACGTATGGCTGAAAAAGAAGCGGAATATATTAAAAATTCACCTTTACTTGCAAACACACCACTTGGAAGATTCGCGGGTAAGATAGATAATAAAATGTTATTTTGAGCAACTGTTCAAATCATGTGCTGTCTGGTATTTCTACAAAAATTGCGATAACAAAACAACTAAAAAAATCCTTTTGTAAAATTTTGATTTGTGCTAAAAACAGAATTTTTTTTCAAACTCCAGGTCCCTGGGGGATTTTTAGAATTTGCATCATGTGAAAATGTAAATAAATGCTGTGGCAATTAAAATACTGAAGTTACTGAAAATGTCTACAACTTTTCTTTTCAGATGATTATATAAAACATTTGTATGACAAAAAAAATCAAAACACGACCAGAGAATATAAATCCTAACGGGCCTAGAGTTAATGCCAAAATCATTTATGATAAAGCTAAGTAGGCAAAAAGTCCTTATACAGACATTGTGCTGAAATTCAGTTCCATTTCGACAACGTTTTCTGTTCGCTTCAGACAGTAATCAAATGTTGTTTGATATAAAAGAAAATAATAAAAAGGAATGGTGAAAAAGTCTTAAAAGGAGTATGTAAGACAAGAGGCGTATTTGGTCCCCAGAAGCTTTATTTTCAAACGGAGTTTTTCTTTAAACTTTACTTGGTATATCACAGTTGATATATTGCTTTAATCAAAACTGAAGTTAAAAGGCGCACAAATGTCCTAAAATCCTGATTGTGACGTCACAAATATCATGCATCAGCTTTATACTACCTATCCACATAACTTGATTTAATCAAAATTGGAACAACTTTTTAAATGGGCTTTCAAATTTTCTAGTCTACAGTTCATTTGTTGTAATAAAAAGCAAGGATTCTTCTCGAATATCACCTACAAAAATCCTTTTTCCTGGACTTGCGACGACATGATTAAGGCACTGAATCTTTTGCTAGACAATATTCTTCTTTGTTTTGGTAACAGTGTATATCAACAGGTCATTGGAATTCCAATGGGTACAAACTGTGCACCTCTCGTTGCAGATCTTTTTCTGTTCTGTTGCGAACGGAACTTACGCAAAAACTGCAAAATGGAACCGTACAAAATAGTGATCAACTTATTTCAATTTTCAATGATTACAGCAGGTGTATCGACGATATCCTTACTATTGACAATCCCAAGTTTTTAGACTATGTCCAACTTATTTCTAACAAGAACTGAAACTTAACAAAGCAAACAATGATTCTAAATTCTGCCCATCTCTCGATATTACTATTACCGTTGACTCCGGTAAAATTAAAACTAACATTTATGATAAAGGGAATGATTTTGATTTCACTAATGCTAATTTCTCTTTTCTTAACGAAGACTTTTCTATAGCTTCATCATGCGGGGTGTATATATCTCAACTAGTACTATTCGCACTCGTCGTTTCTACTCTTTGAGACTTAAATGAACGTAATCTTACTATCACATCCAACTTTTACAACAAGGTTACAGATTTCAGAAATTGTTAAACACATTTCAGAAGTTGTATAGGAGATATATGAGCATTTAATTGCTAAATATGGTGTTACTCGCAAACAGCGTATTACTATAGGCATTTCTCACCCTCGCTTTTAAGGAAAAGCTGTTCAAAATGTCAAAAACTGATTAAAAAAAATCCAGAAAAACTGGGACGTTACTTTCTTTCATTACGTAATAGGGGATATTGACAGAATATTCTTCATGATTCCGTTAAATTGGCTCTGGGATCCAATGAACTGGAGATTTAACAAGTCTACTGGCCTCTCACTGATACTACCCATGTCTTCTGGAATCCATGATGATTCTTTAACGAACACTTCGGAAAGTTTCGAATTTAAATTATCTCCCGTAATGTGACAGTATTTTACCAGCATACTAGGCTCCTTGAGCTAGCTGGCAGTTTAGCAGCGAGCACTCTTTGACCCATCTTTCTAAATCACGTTTTGTCTTATTCAATTCTTCTCAAGATTACGGTCTTGGAGTTAGTAGTCTACCTGTACTGGGTTTTATTTGTATGTTTATTATATTATAGGGAAACGAGATAGAGAAAGTTGAGGTGTGGGTACCCATTAACCGGTTTAACCTTACTGATAGCTTTTGCTAGTGCCGGTACCAAGTCCAGCCATCCCGAGTTCCTATCGTTGTCTACGTTTGTCTTTAGTCTTTTTTATTGTTTTCTGTGCGATTCCCTGGTGAATTGTAGCTTGTGATTGTGGTTTTCCTTCACTGTGGATGATTCCTGTTATCTTTGCTATATTAATCTTCAAGATTTACCGAAAATCGACAAATTTTTGTCAATTTTTATCCTCGCTCTTTTCTGAAGAAAATGCGGGGATATTGTTTTGGTCCTGTCAGTGAGTCCGTCCGTCTGTCCGTTAGATTAACTTTGAAAAGGGAACCCCCTCCTACATTTTTGGATTAAGTGTTTTAATTTTGTTAAAGAATTGTTGCATATATGCTGCAGATGCGCAAAAATATTTCTTTTGATTGATGGATATTCAATTTTTTTCAGAGGTTGACGATGTAGTTAATGCTGTAATGTTCTTATTGAGTGATAAAAGTTCCATGATCACTGGTGAATGTGTCAAAATTGATGGAGGGCTTGCAGTACGTTAGTTGTAATGAAAAACCGCAACCATTGAAGAGAGAACAAAGCGAAAGTAAAAGATAAAACGAAATAGAAAAAGGAATATCAGAATACTAGACTTTTCACTTTTATACGATATTTAACAATAATCAAGATTCTATGCTATACAGATGATGACATGAACAATTTACGATTTTCATTTCTGTTAACATAAAGCATTTGAATATTTTAATCAATCTTTTTTATTCATTATGTATTACTATGTGTTGATTAAATAACTATTTCAATGTGATATGTTTTGTTCTCTCTCTTAAACCCTTTTGGCATAACATTATCATATAGAGAATAATTGAGATACATGTAATTCTTCAAGTTGATGTCGAAAGGGGTACCTATTTTTCAAAAAAAAAAATATCCCAAAACTGAAAATTTATGGATTTATCAATTTTTCAACAATGAATCACATGTGATAATTTAGGAATAAGAAATAGGCGCAAACGACCAAGGAGTGAGGAGGGATATGTTTTTTTTTATCCGGACACTGTAAAAAAATGGTCGTTAATTTATATTTATTGTAAAAGGTATAAGATTATTTTTAATTTGATACCAAATACAAGTCCATCCTACATAGAAAATTAAAGAGCTTAAAGAGTTGAAACAGAAGTTAAAACGAAAACATAAGAATTTTGAGTGTTTGACTGTCTATTCGTGCCGGTGATATTCATGTATGATGTTTTATTTTGAGGAGTTGACATAGATGGACAGGTCTACTTGGGAAGCCCGGGTTGGGATGCACTGGAAGTGTTTTCTGTCCACAGACAAGGTGGCACGGGAGTATTTATCCCATGTACAAGGTTTCTAAATTATGTACGCTTCTCAATTGTATATTACTAAAGCCTATGATTGGATTTGAATGTATGGTCCTTTTCCAGCTTTAATACACATACTATGCTAAAATGTAGGCAACGGTCTTCAGTTAGTATAACAGTAATTTTTTCAAGATTCCTTAAATATTAAGTCTTATTCACTGTGGCCAAGGGTAAGAAGCACGGATCACTTCCTTGAACTGGAGTTAGCTAAAGAACGACGGGTGTGGGGATGTTTTGCATTATTTGTTTACAATATTGTATGAAAGTCATCCGTGCAACTGCAGTTTTTTGCAGCACATCAAATTGAGAAAGGATCGAAATATTGCAAAATCTTACCATTGTAGGGAAAATAGAATACTACTGTGCTACCAAAACTGACCTCGTCTAACTGCCCGTTCTAAAATGAACTACACTAATTAGACTAAGGTATACTTACCTGACGGATAATTGTGATTATCCTAATCCTCGTTGTAGATGATCAGCTAAATTTGCAGTATCTAGCACATGCGCAGATAATACCACTTTTCAAAGAAAACAAACACCCCTAAAGAACCCTCCAGAGTTGTTTTAGTGCAAGAATGATTATAAGACTTAAACAAGGGTAGGGTAGGGAGGGAATTTAGCTGATCATTTACAAAGAGGATTAGGATAATCACAATTATCCGTAAGTTAAGTATACCTTAGTCTAATTGTTCATTATCCAACATCCTCTTATGTAGATGATCAGCTAAGTTTGCAGATTTCAAAGAATAAAAGTCCTCAATAAACTTTAAAATTTCCTACCTTAAACTGAAGAATTCTGCAACACCATTTTCCCAAACATTCAATCTACTGTATGCCTCTTATAAATTTTGCTGAATGTGGATTGTTGAGACCAATCAGTTGTTTTCATTATATCGGCTACCGATAGTCCAGCTGTAAAAACACATGAAGTAGAAGCAGAATGGGTAGAATGGGCACCGAATCCAACAATTGCACATTTATGTAGAAATAATTTGATCCACCTTGCTATTGTTGTAGATGTCACAGGTCTATATGGTTTCAAGTATGAAATAAATAATCGTTTACATGAAGGTTGCCTGATCATTTTAGTCTTTTGAATATAACATTCAAATGTCTTTTTAACGCATAAATTAGAACACTCATCAAAGGCGTGCAAAACTACCTTTTTAAATGGTTTTCCAGTTTTTGTGGTTTTAGTTCGACTCATAATAACAAAAATAGCTTAATTTGGCAAAATATAAAAAGTCGAAGTCTAATAAAGAAAGGTCTGTCCTCTATCTGCTGAAACCAAAGCTATTAGAATAGCTAGTTTATGTGATAACTCTTTAAGAGTCAAATTCTTATTACATGGTAATGTTTTGATATATGATAAAACAATAGATATACCCCAAGTTATACAATAATTCGGAACTGGTGGTTTACTATTATATACACCTTTTAAAAGTATAATAAGTGTTGAATGTTTTCCAACAGGAAACCTATCAATTGTATTGAGAACAGAAGAAAGTGAAGATCTTAGTGTGGTTAATGGAGCTGTAAGATTTGCCTTTATGAAATTCATCAGATAGAAATTCGACTACCGCTTGAACGGTCTGACAATTTTCCACTACACCAGCCCAACCAAGATTTCCATGCTGACTGATATTGCTTATTTATTTTTGAACGCCATGATTTACACAATAGTTCTGTAGCCCTTTCCAAAAATCCTTTATTTTCAAATCGTTTCCGCAAACTGTCCAAGCGACAAGTTGAAGTGTTCCCGCAAGGGGATGCAATCTCTTTTGATCGTGAGGTAGAGACAGTATTCGCTCCTGTTTTGGCAATAGCAATGGAATCATACATGACAGTTTTAAAGCTTGTGGAAACCAAGATTGAGTCATCCAAAGCGGTTTTTACAAGAAGGAGTGTACATTTGTCTCGGTAAACCTTCTATAACACTAGTGTTATTAAATTGAAGGGGGAAGTGCCTAAGCTTGCAGGTCTTTCAATGAGATTGAAAAAGCATTGGCCCTCCATGCTTGTGGGTCGGGTTGCCATGACACATAATTCACCAGCTGATTATTTAATCTGCTTGCAAACAAGTCCACTTGAGGTTGAAATTTGTGTTAATTGGTGAAAAACGTTCGGGTCTAATATTTCCATTCTGTTTGATCCAGAAAATGACGACTGAGAATATCTGCTTGCTGATTCTCCATTCCTGGTATATGAACTGCTGAAATGTGAATTTTCCGGCTCAATGCCCATGACCAAATCTTTTTTGCTATCGCATCCATTGCAACTGAATGAGTTCCGCCCATGTGATTGATGTAAGTAACAGCTGATTTGTTGTCTATTTGAACTTGAATATGTTGATTGTGTATTGATGACCCAGAGCTAGCAAAGCAAAATATACTGCTTGAAGTTCCAGAATGTTGATGGGTAAAAGTACTTCCTGAGCTGACCATAGGCCTGATATTCTTATTCCATTCATTACTGCTGCCCAACCCCTCTTTGATGCATCTGTTGTTAAAATTACAGAGGGATCCTGAATTTGGATAGGTTTCCCATTGCACTCCTCTATGTTTTTTATCCACCAATTCAACTCTTAAAAGCTAGATATGACAGCCTCATTTTCACTTGATAACTTTGTTTTAACTGTAATGCTTGTGTTTTTCCTTTTTCCAAGAATCGATAATGGAGAGGGCCTGGGTAGATTGCTGGAAATGCTGAAACTGTGTTGCTGTGAATTGTCGTGATGTTGGATTTATGATTTTGGAATTTCCCCTTTCCTCATTCTTGCTTCGATATTCGTTTGCCGATGTATATTAAGAGTCCTATCAGCCTGGTTTCCTGGCGAATTTTTGGAAAACGATTGTTCAATAGACACTGAATTTCTTTCTTCAATAATTTTATCTTTTTCCTGAGGAAGATAAACCATCATTTTGCAAGTGTTTATGAAAAACCCCCAAAAAGTCACTTCCTGAGTGGGGACAAGAGAGATTTCTCCATGTTTATTGTAAAANCCCCCCCCCCCCCCCCAAAAAAAAACACTTTCTGAGTGGGGACAAGAGAAGACTTCTCCATGTTTATTGTAAAACCTGCTTTTTGAAAAACCGACATTACTTCCTGAATTTGCACTTGACTCTGATGATAAGAATGTGTCATCCAAAGGGAGTCGTCTATATAAATTAGGCCTCTGTGGCCTTTGGAACGGATATGAGCTATCAGTGGCTTTGTGCATTTCGTAAAAACTCGAGGGGATGATTTCAGACCAAATAGGAGACATTGAAACTCGTAACATTGATTCCTCCACAAGAACCGAAGACATTTCTTGTGATCTTGAGCTACTGGAATGCTGAAATAAGCATCTTTTAGGTCCAGACTGGTCAGATAATCGTTTTCCTGAATTAAAGTTAAAGCTGTTTGCAATGTTTCCATCTTGAAATGTATTGTTTGTATAAACTGATTCAGAGGTTTTAAATTGATTATTGGTCTCATGCCTCCTGTCTTTTTCGGTACCAAATATATTGTCGAAACAAACTGGTCTAAAGACTCTTGAACCGGTTGTATTTCCCCCCTCTCCAGTAAGGAATCGACCTCCTTCTGAATAATTTCCCTTTAATCTAATAATTTTGGTACCGGAGTTATACGAGGACGAGTTTGAAACGGTTCTGTACAAAATTCTATCTTGTAACCCTTTGTCACTATATCTAAAATAAAACGGTCGTTTGTCGGTGTTTTCCAAAAGTCTTGACATCTCATAACTGTCCTCAAATTTAATTTCGTTTCTCTGTTTTCCGCTTGGTTTTTAGCTGGAACTTTTCGAAGTTTTTTTTTTTTGATAGTTCTTGGGAAAAAACTGAGATTTCGGCATGTTGTTCTGTTTTTCTGTGATGTTGTCATTCTTTGAAATTTTGAGAGCTGGTACGGCAACGAAAAGAACTTTTGTTAATTTTGTTACCATAAGAAAAATTCAGGGAATGATGTTCTGGAAGAGTTAAACTCATCATCTGAGGACGTAGCCTTTCTACTTGGTCATGCATCTTGCTTAATGTCAATTGCCAGACGTGAGAAGTTTAAACATTTATTTGTTGGGGATTACACATATTTGTGTAAGAGATCTCAGGATATTACTGATGAATTGTTTGGCTCCGATCTAACTAAAACTTGCAAGGACGTAGGGGAGGCCGCTAAGGCTACTAATCAGATTATGAAGAAGTCTGGAAATTTTTCTTATGGTAACAAAATTAACTGAGAGAGTTCAAGGTTTGTCACTGCTTTTACAAAGGATACGTTAGGCAGACCAGTTTAGGATAATATAGCTACTGTTTTGTCCACATCTTGCACCTCAGCTCCAGATTCTAACTTTGTTAAGGAGGTAAAGGAAAAATCCTAGACCAGAAAAAACTGCTTTCGGTGTGGTCCCTAAAATCAATTCATCAATTAATAGAATGATGTCTAGGCATTTATAGGCTGGAGATCATTCCCCGTAACGGCCACAAAGAGTCTTGTGTCATGGCATCCTCTTTTAACGAGAGTAGTTTCTCAGAAAGCTGTGCCACAGCATAAATGCCATGACACAAGACTCTTTGTGGCCGTTACGGGGAATGATCTCCAGCCCTGGGCGCTGCCATATTGTTTACGGCGGAAGATGGCGGAAATTCCCGAATCGAAGTCGGGACAGACGGAACTATCTGGGTCTTCCCTAATGAATATTCATATTGCTCTTGAGGTCGAGTTATCATGGCAGGAATGTCACCACAATGTCTGAGCCATCTAACAGGAATACTTTGGGCAGTGGCCTATTTCCAACATTAGAATCTTGAGTGTTTACTCTAATAAAAGCGTTAGCTGGATTTATCTGATTTCCAATGAGCTCTTTGTTCGGCATAGACACGTGCACCCCCTTCTCGCAAACTTTAAGAAGACCGTCATTCTCATTAAAGTTAAGAAAATCTTGGCGTGGCAAAGCCACCAAAGAGGTGGGAATCCCACAATTCTGAACATATAAATGTTCTCTAACACTGGCAATGCCAGAAAGATTGGCCACGCCCTTCTCATTTGCGTCGGCCATGATTCATCCATTTGCAGACTCCTGATGAGGAAGACTACTAGATAAAGTGTCAGAAACGCCCTGTTCCACAACGTAAAGTACCTCGCCTGATGTAAAACGGGAATCTGACTTGTCGTTCTCCATATTAGAAATCCAAATAATAATCCTAGTATATCTAAAGAGTAACGATTTTCAAGTCTAACGAACACGTGGTACTATCGTGCGAAGCACTAAAATAACTATGAAGGGTTCTTTAGGGGTGTTTGCTTTCTTGTGGTATTATCTGCGCATGTGCTAAATACTACAAACTTAGCTGATCCTCTACATAAGAGGATGTTGGATAATTGCAGTTTACTTTTGGCAAATGTTAGGGTTTTGACAATTATTTCTTTTCAAGGAATATTGAAATAAAAAACAATGGCGATTAGATACTATCAAAAGAACTTTAAGAACTCTATATCTTATATACAAAATCGTGTATATAATTTAATCATGAGCACGAAGTGGTTCGTGCTTTCTAATGCTGTACGTTTTTGCATGTTTTGTGTTTTATTTCACTTCCGGAATTGTACTATTATATTGACAGAGAAATGGACATTGCATTTAATGGAAAAACAGCACTTGTCACTGGAGCTGGTAAATGATATTGAAAGATGTTACATTTTAAACACTTTGTACACGTTTCATGCATCTGCATGGTAATCTTTTAATGAATATACACATATCACTGAGGCTAAATAAAACAGTGAGCTATAAATAAATACCATTGTAGGTGTTTGCTGTTATCCTGTTTTTGTAATGGCAACTGATGTTCAATTTCTTTCTACGTTATCGGTACTTTGTTGTTTAATCGCATTGGGTTAGTTGAAACTGTTTTGACATTCTGTCTTTTATTGTCAGGGTTGTAAGAAGTCGGCTAGAAAGCATACTGCGAACTCGTCGGGGGTTTTGTATGTGGGGGAAAGGTCATTCCCAATATATGATAGGTTTCTTTTATTTGCTAAGGGTAGCAAATTGTGGTGAAAATGCTTGATACGGATAGGAAATTTCAGATGAGATTATGTAATAAGGTCGAAATCTTACATCTTAATCAGATTCAAATTAGCATTTGACATATTTACGATAATGTATAAAACCATGTGTAATTCGCTACTTTTTGGTTGAAAATAAAGAATTAACTGTTTCATCCCATTATATGACAAGGTATTTTTGTCTGAATATGATATAAGGTCTGTTTTTCTTGTAAAAATATATGATAAGGTATGCATTTTCAGATTCTTTATATACGAAAATGCCGGGGTTC
>MJUU01060293.1:0-20148 GCA_002080025.1 Modiolus philippinarum
GGGGTTTGACATAACATTGCCCGTTGCTATGGTTACGGTACAATAGTTGTATTGGAATTGACTTACTAGACCAAAGTGTTAGTAATCTTTTTGATCGGTTACTCGGCATGCTGGATTTAAGAGATAACTCTTTAACTTGGTAGCACTTTGAATGCAAAAAATACGTTTTTTCACAAGATTGCCCGTTGCTATGGCAACATTATGACAATCGTCAAGAATTCTACCACTTAACTTGCTATTAAATCATTTGTAAACATTTTACCCATTTTTAGTCAATCAGCATGCATGTTTTGCGAGAAAATATTTATGAAATAACATCTTTAATAAGCATTCTATACCTTTTGGGGTAATAAAATAGCAGTTACTATGGCAACGAGAGTACCAATAACATAAAGATTTGTCATTTATATTCGAAACAATTGAAATGTATTGTATGTAGCAATATATTCGATGTATTTAGTTTTATAGCAGTTGAAATAAATGGAAAGAAGAGAATTCAAGGTGTAGATGCAAACTATAAAAAAGTCGTTGCCATGGCAACAGAGTATGTTCATTTTGGAGATTGAAGTAATTATTGAGCAAATAATAGTGTCCTCTATAAAAAACACAAATACTGTCAAGATCTGATATAAGCCGATTTTGGCCCTTCGTGGCTCTACTCCTTTAATGATTTTGCAGAAAAAATCTTGAAAATATTGTGGTAGTTGGATGTTTTCTGGGACAAAAATGCGGTCTGTTCGAATGATTTGCCGTTTTTTGTATTAATTATTATAAATAACTCATTCATTTGTTCATTAAACTTGCAACGAATGGTAGCTTTGTATGCATAAATGAAACAGCTATATGCAAACGAAGTTTGGTGAAGAACCAACAAGCCGTTAAGGCTGGGGGTTTTACATAAAATTTCCATATGTATCACATTGGACTGAAAAAGGGGCCTTTAACCTTAATAACAAAACTAACAACGGTAAAATTCGCGATCCGTATTTTACAAACAAGTAAAACATATTGTCTCAAACGCCGAGAATAACTCATTCATTTTTGGTGTTCTAGCACAGTCACAAACCTATTCTCTCTCTATAAAGTGCACTATCAATACCCATTATGTAACACCATTATTTCTCATAAAAATGTCGAGAGAAATATAGGTAGGCTAATTTTTCGAGAAATTAATCAAAGAAAATACATATATTACTCATTATCAGATTGCGGTTATGCAGATGTAAACTTGGATTCTATTGGCTGATTAACCACCTGCTAAATAACCATGTCCGCCATACACAACAAGACAATCAATAATCGTGATAATGTAATGTTCCACATTAACAAACATGCAGTAAGCATAGAAAAATAAACACATCGACATTAAACATAGTTTACTTCTACGTAATGTAACATTAATTTCAGCCTGAAAATACGAAAACATCTATATTTGGAATAACATTTAAATTATATGAAATGTTTTATCTGCGTTCATTTCCAAAGTTTCCGCTCAGCGTATTTCGAAAACGTCATTTTGCTGGTACAATCTTTATACAACTTGAAAAATCAATAAATCACTCGGTTGTGTATTGTTCATATTACGCTGTCAGTAGGTATAGTGTTTATTTTTAGAATCGTGTAGTTTAATGTAGGTCATTTTGTAATTATCGTTTTCGTAGTTTAATGCAAACTGTGGTTAGCATCACCGCACAAAAATGTTATCACGCATTGAACCAACTAACATGGTTATTTAGATAGTGTCGAAAATGGTTGAAAATGGCTGACGCCTTACCGTTCAACGATTTTCGACCCTATCTAAATAATCATGTTAGTTAGTTTAATGCATAATAACTTATATTGTCAGATTTGATCATTGTTAGTAATCCATTAAGTGTTTTACACTCCGAGGTTGGAAGTCCGTTGCTTGACCAAGTACGCTATCACTTACCAGTCAGAGGTATTTTTATCTCGAAAGCCATGAAATGGCTGGAGAGATGTTATAATGACAAGAAAAAATCACGTGAGGCTTCAAGCCTATTATCAGCTCTAAAAGATTATCTTCGTGCTTCCGATAAAATAAAGTGCGCAAGTTTCTTTCAAAATCGTATACATTGTGTTTTTGAGTTATATTTCTTCATTTTCTTGAGTTGAATACGGTGTTGTTATATTAAAATAAAAACAATATGCATGTTTATCAAATTACTCGTTTTTTATATTGCGTCTCGGATCAACGAGCCTGCCGCGCAGTAATTTGTCAAAGATGAAAATAATGTTTACCTGTGACATGTTTATTGCATATATTTATAGCAATGAAATCGACATGCATACGAAATCACACAATCCGATTATTTTCACGTATAACTTAATACGGGCAGACGTATGCGGCAGTTCTTTAGATGACTACGAAGTTTTGCATCGTGTAGATTTTCAGGGCTTTCGAGGTTCAGCTCCATCGGGGCTTTGATTAATAATCCTGCCAATGAATATAAATCATTCAAGCGGAAAATTTTTATTTATGAAAACGGAGACTATTTATCTCTTAAAACCAGCTAGATCAAGTCGACTGGAAGGAATACTTTCTTTGACTGTAATGATATTGACCAAACTACATGTCTATTAACAAATATGATTTTGGAAAAAGTAAATGCTTGTATACCTAATAGAGTAGTTACAATTGAAACAAATGACTCACCTTGGATAACATGTAACGTGAAAAAAAATATTCGTCGAAAAAATAGAGTTCATAAAAAAGTCAAAATGTTCATTGGGAAAACTTTCGCAGAGTCAGGAATAAATGTAACGCTGTTGTTTCTAATGCCAAAGAAGTTGTTTTAATAGTATTGCAAAACAAATTCTCCACGGAGACCCAAAAGTAAGAAATTGGTGGAATCTTGTCAAGAGTCTAATGGGTAATAAGAATAAAAAATCTATTCCTCCTCTGAAAGAAAATAATGAATTTATCGCAAAAAAAGTCAAGAGAAAGCCGAACTGTTTAATATTTATTTCAGTCAGCAGTCAAATCTAAACGACAATGATAAAACTTTACCAGATACTGAGGACACTTATGACCATGTACTTGATAATTTGGTTTTGAATGAACAGGGAGTTGAAGATGTTTTAAATAATTTAGGTACAACTAAAGCCATTGGTCCCGATTTTGTTAGTCCGCGTATTCTAAGAGTGTCATGTTAGTTTGAAATACCCTTTGTGTAAACTTTTTAACGTATCTTTACAAAAGGGAATATTTTCTAGTGAATGGAAATGTGCTAATGTTATACTTGTATTTAAAAAAGATAGTCCATGTGAGGTAAAAAACTATAGGCCAATATCATTGATAAGCATTTTAAGTAAAGTTATGGAAAGATGTGTATATAAGCATATTTATAACTATCTACTGGAACATAATATCTTAAAACCAGTCGGGATTTTCCCGTGGAGATTCGGCAATAAATCAATTACTTATTTGGGAGGACATTATACGAAGGAAAGGAAGTCCGTGTTATTTTTGTCCTATAAATAAAGCCTTCGATAGAGTTTGGCATAAAGGTCTTTTGTATAAATTAAATGATATTGGAATTAAAGGTAAACTGTTTGAATGGTTTCAGAGCTCTCTTTTAATAGGAAACAAAGAGTGGTTATATGTAATAGCTTTTCTGGTTGGCAAAACATAAAGGCTGGAGTTCCACAGGGATCAATCCTTTGGGCCTCTTTTACTCCTGATCTTTATAAATGATATTCTTGTAGACATCCAATCTATAATCAAGCTATTCGCAGATGATACTAGTTTGTACATTATAGTTGACAATCTCAATTTAGCTGCATATCAATTAAATGCAGATCTTCAAAAAATACATTCATGGTCAGAAAAATGGCTATTTACTTATAATGCCCAAAAAACTGAAACTATGATAATATCTAGAAAAATTAATAAACCTCAACACCCGCCATTGCTAATGAACTTCTCCACTTTAGAAACAACTAATGAACACAAGCATTTAGGATTATTATTATCAGATGATGGGGGTGGCACAAACATATTGATATGATATCAAAGAAAGCGTATAATAGAATAAATATTTTGAGAATTTATTGAAATTCACTCTTGATAAGAGAACCTTGGGAAAATGTATATACCGGGGGTATCTTACGTCCGCCCAATTCTAGAGTATGGGGATATTATTTGCGATAACGGTATAGCTCTTCTTGCTCATAGAGTAGAAAATGTACAACTGGAGGCAGCAAGGATTGTCACCGGTGGAACTCGACTTTCTTCTTTTCATAATTTGTATAAAGAAACGGGTTGGGAGAAATTAAGTAAAAGACGTGAAACTCATAATATTGTCTATTTTTTTCAAAATGTCCAACAACATAACCCCGTCCTATAGTTAGTTAACTAGTTCTAGCACGATTTCGTGATGTCCATTCATGTAAAACTCGTAATTTGAATAACATTCCTCCATTAATGTGTAGAACAAGCTTTTATTCTAATTATTTTCTTCCATCAACAATAAAAAAGTGGAATTCACTAAGTGAGGATGTAAAGTCAATTCCCACTTTACATAGTTTTTAAGTTCATTTCAGAAATAGTGTTCCAAGAATACCTTTTATTTTGGTTCCCGAATTGGACAAATATTACACTCGAGGTTAAGAATGCAGTGTAGTGATCTAAAACAGCATTTGTTTTTGAAAAATATAGTACCTTCACCAAACTGTTCATGTGGGAAAATAGAGAGTAACGATCATTATTTATTAAAATGTCCCAATCATACTGTAACAAGGGAACGATTTTTATTCACTTTACAAATTCCATGTCTCTTTTCTTGTAGTTTATTGTTGTTTCGATTTGATGTCTTAACTGTTGAACAAAATATCAATATTTTTAACTCAGTTCAAAACTTTATTCTCAGCAGCAAAAGATTTTCGACTTAAAAAATGGAATTCACTCATGTTAATGTTGCCGAAACCATTTTCAATATCTTATAACAGTTAAAGTTGATGAAATATGTAACTTTTATTGCGTAACCATGCAGAATATTGACCATTTTAAGCAAACTCCTATTCCATTAAGGGGAGGTAATTTGTATAGAAATAACAGGAAAAATCAGTTTTTCACGATTTATTTAAAAATAAGTTCGGTGAACCCCAATTTTTTTCATGGAAATTGAAGGACAGTATATTAGCTAATAATTTACCAAATTTGAAAACATTCTTTCTGATGTAACTAAAATAAATTAAAATTTTGTCAATATTCGCTAATTTTCCCAATTATTTCAACCAAAATAGCAGATTTATCACGACATCTTTCATCTTTCGTATATGGCCGGTGACCCCCAATTTTTATTTCATGTTTTTGTATGCTCTAATAACAAAGTGTGAATCATGAAAATATCAGAAAATTCTGACAGATTTTAGACCCCCGTACCACCTTAAGTTGAAAGCCAATTTTATAGCAAATATGATATTTTCTTCGAGCTCGCCATCTTGGAAATACTCATCTTATCTTCTTTTCAACTTAACCTCTGTCTTTACTTCTTAATTTTTAATTTGCCTTTTTAAGTTGTAGATGTAGACTTGTATTAGTACTTTGTGAACAAATGTATAGCAAATCTTTGAGCATAGTTAAATTATTTGATGTATTTTTTTTTATCTTTTGAGAAACGGATAAATATAAGAATATACTCTTGTTTCCGAATCCGATTAATAACATGTATAAATTTTCATTTTTGTGTATATTTGTTATATGTTTATGACATTATGTGACAATTATTATTAATAAAATAAAAATATGTTTACAATAGTAGACCACAACCAATGTAAAAAAATGAAATGTTTTATTTCAACCCTTTTTTGTTTTGTTTTTGTTTTTTGTTAGCACAATCTTCCAACCCGTAGGTTTGCTATGAGGATATATAGTTTCTATAACGAGAACTAGCTGATTATGAAATTTCTCACATCGAGTTAAATAAATTTTGCAAATGTTTAAAAGCGAGGCTTGCCGAGCTCTTTAACATTTCAAAATTTATTTAACCATTCTGAAGCGACCTAAGAGAAGGCGGATTTCCCGTCTCCATTGCTGTTTGTGTCTATGACGTCACAATACACAATCTGACGTTTTCAAACAGATGCAAGTTCAAAATTCAAATCGAAAGCAAACACAATACACATTTACTTGGCTGAATGGCATGATTTAGTTAAAAACTGTTCTTAACATTTATTTCCTTCATAAACAAAGACAAACAAAATTAAAAACAATGTTGTTTTTCATCCCGTTCGCTCATTTTCCGATACCATTTGCGCATGTGTGAAATATATGGTTATCGAGTATTATACTGGTTGACGATTTACAGGAGCAATGTTAGAATGGCATATAGCTTTGGCATTTTCTTTTTGTATGACGTTTTTCTGTGATTTCTAATTTAAGCATATATATTTCTACTATCCATGAGGGGGGTGACACGGATTTGGGAAATCGGAAAAAGGGGTCAAAAATTGAGGGAAATGGGAAAAAAGATGAAATATTAATGGAAATGGGAAAATTAACAACCTTAAAAAAGAAATAATTATTAAAAAATCAAAAGTGTTCGTTTTTAAAGGTCTTTTATCGGCACAAGATCAACTTCTGGGCTGTTCCTGTGGGTTCTGATAATTTGGGTTGTAAAATCTTAGATAGTTTCTGTTAAGCTTTTCCAGACATCAATCGGTAGATATAGAGATTTAACTGGAGGAAATGAAATTATTCTCACAGAAAGAACTATGCAGAAATGCATAAAGAGTCGCTTGATAAACACAGCAATGATGACAATAAAGGATAATGGACATGAGCCTATTGTCCTCTTGATAAATCTTTCCCGAATCATATGTTAGCAGGCAACGGATGAAGACTTTCTTCATATTTAAGAGTCTATTTTGCTTGGTCACATTTTATTCACTAAAATTGACTCGAGTGAGCAGTGACATTAACCTAAAGAGTCACGTAAATGTGTCTCATCTTCATGGTATCCTCTTGTTTATCATGAATTTATTTTTTTAGCTCTTGGACAAGTAACAATGACCGTTGATCAGGTTAACTAGCTTTAGCCAGGGTGAGATTTTGCCATCACTTTTCGTCTGTTGTTCGTCCAAACTTTACATTCAAAGATCTTTGTCTCTGTAACGTTTGGGCCAATTAAAACGAAACTTGTGCAAAATTTTGTTTTTCTTATATCGCTATATCCAAGATGGCCGCCAGCGGGAACATAATTTTAACATTGGACCCTATGCAAAAAGTTATTTAAAAATCTTCTCCTCTGAAACTGCTGGGCCAATTTGAACCAAACTTGGCCATAATAGTCCGTGGATAGTCTCCTGAAAAAAGTGTTTTTAACGTCCGCTATATCCAGACTGGTCGCCATCGTGGAAAATACTAGTAGTTTTAACATTGGACCACATGGATAAACACATTCCAATATCTCTCCTCTTAAACTGCTGAGCCAACTGGAACCAAACTTGGCCACAATAGTTTTAGGTGGTCCCATGCAAAATGGGGTGTTTTTTACATATATGTCTGCGCTATATCCATCATAGATGCCAGCAGTAAACATAGTTTAACAATGGATCCTATGTAAAACACATTCTAAGATCTTCCCTGCAACTGCTTAGCCAATTGGAACCAAACTAGACCATAATAGTCCTTATATGATACCCTGCAGAAGAGGGAACCAAAGTTGGACCCACCTGAAACACGTTAAAGGGTCTTGTCCTCTGAGAACAGCTAGACAAAGTGACAACATAGTTTAAATTAGATCGTTAAATAAAGACTGTCAGTGTTAGCCAGCTAGGGTCCAGGTTAGCGATACAAGCTCTTCGGAGCGTCTTGCTTTCATTAATCTGCTCTTAAAGTATAATATCAAATTTGAACAAACTGTACTGGAATAGTATATGGAAGGTCTTTTACGAAGTATGCTTATTTATTTTGGATATGACAAAAATACATGGCCACCAGCGTAAGACAAAGCTTAACACTAGACCCTTACAAAAACACAGTATAGGAACCTGTGCGCCTGAATTATCTTATTGACGGTCTAATCTGTGGCCTTTTGACGTTTTCTTGAATAATTAATAGGTCAAGTAAGCCATTTCAGCATTTTTGATAAGAAAAGAAATATTTTATCATTTAAAAGTGGTTTACGTTGTGCACAGTGTGTGTTAATATTCTCAGATATTGTCAAATTAAGATTTCTAGTTTTTAATGCCACGTCATTGAATTAAAGAGATAATTATTTGGCTGTTTTCCATAGAAAATTTAAACTTCTTGTCACAGAGTGTAAAGATAAGTCACACTTTCATGCAAAATTTTGATTATTTAGGTAATGCATTATAAAGATTCTTGCAAATTTCAATACAATATAAGAAAAACTGCAATAAGCTTACAGTTGTAACAGTAAACAGACATACAGCACAACTGCTAACAGAATACAGTTGAAATTTTTGCAAAATGGATATTCTTACTATCAAAGAGAAAACACAGAAGGTTATCCTTTTGTGAATATGTTGCTTAGCCTTTGATGGACTAACCATATAAATAAAGACACACAGAAGACGCATTTGAGCCAAGACATTTTTCTTTTACTGCTGAATGACTGCTGAGATCACCGATTTACAGGAATAATGTATGGTAGGTCTTTTACAAAAAAAAATTCTTTGTGACCAACTGAAAAAGATGATTGCAAGCAAAGGAACATATAACCTTACACCAAATGAGACAAAAATGATTTTATCAGCTGCTATGAAACATTTCATTTACATTTGACCAATACATACTGGAATGATGTATGGATGGTTTCTTTACAATGATTGCTCATATGAGTCTTCCAAAAAGACAAGGCTGACATTTTACATTTTAGCATATGAGAAAATCATATTTTGATTATTTCCACTGAAAACTTACTGAAGCAAATTCAACCATAGTTTACAAGAATGATGCATGGCAGCCCCTTGATAACAAATATCCCATAGTGGTCCAGAATATTGTGATGTCGACCGTAAAACTTTTGCATTGATGGCATAAAGTTATTGGTAACATATCCTTGTTTAAATAACCTATTTGTGAACGACCAGGTTCTATCAAGTATGGACCACATGCCCTTGAGTAGCGAATAAGTTTAGAGAAATATACTGACTATTGGAAAAGTGAAGAAATCGCATTTGCCTAGTTTTAATTCTACATTTGTTGTCAATTTCCAGATGATGGTCAAGGAAAAAGTCCGATTTGGAAGTGTTGTGGTATTTTTTTAATGTTGAGCTCTTTTGGTTAGGAAAATACCCAAAGCTAGGGTTGTTTAGTGACAAAGTATTATCTATAGAATATCAGGGAGGCTAAAATAAAATGATTGGGATTATTTTTTAACCTTAGTTCGAAAAATCCCTTCAATTTGTTAAACCTTTGTTCAGTGGAGAAACATATCAGCTGAAAGAGATTCACAGTTTAATATGCTCACTGGAATTTCTTTAGTCTGTTTAAAAACAAGTCCTCCAAATTTACAAATATGTTTTGGAATACAACATTTAATTACTTCTTCCTCTGTATATATTTTTTTCATATTCGTTGTCGTTTTTGTTCTCTACCCTATATCTCTGTTCACCGTTCTTATGGCATAAACAACTGTGAATTAAATCTTTCAGCCGAGATTTCAGCTGTTCATGAGAAATGGTAGTAAATAAGTGAAGAAAAGTCAAAAGTTTAAAAGCTGTTACACTGTGAAAAAGATGTCAAGCCCATTTTTAGTTTTTGAATATTCACACGGTTAGTACCGCTTGGCCCTCTTTTACAGTTGTCAAGATGGAGGTTAACAACTTAGAGATAGGTTTTGTAGAACATTTTGCAAGTTTAGTGGTGTATCATTGCCTTTGTATAGGCATTAGTTTAATTTGTGTACCTAGTACAAAGAGCGGATTTCCTTGGTGGAAATCAGAATAAATTTATGACTGTAATTTTTCCTCCTTAGACAGCGTAGTAGTTGTGTAGGATGGAGTGCTAATTCCAAGTTATTTCGCTGTAATTATTTTTACACCTACTGATGTCATTATGGGACCTTATCTACAGGAACAACAGGATACTCGTCATGAATAGAGGATAAATATCAGGCAATATTAGCATTTTTTAAAATTGATGTTGATTTAGTTCTCATTGACCCTTGTAGCTGATTGATTCATTTGGGATCATAGACCTCAAAACCTTAATTCAATCCAAAAAAAAAAGAAGAATCAAGGTATTCATCTTATTCACGCTCAATACATTTTCTGGCATAGTCCTCCGCAGCATCCATAAGATGTTTAAAATTTTGCAAACTAGAGCTGTCGCCGAATGGCAGCCAGGTATACCCCCGCTAAATGAACCCTGAATCAATATGGCACGTGTAAATCTAAGTGTGTGTGGACCCAATACAGTTGTGGACACAGTACAAATGTGGACTTAATACAAGTATGGACAAAATGATATACCTCCCCCTTTTTTCTGAAAATATTGAAAGACAAATTATCTCCCCTTCAAAATTTCGGACAGCAACCATATTACTTCATGCACATGTTCAGGTGGTGTACCACAACTGTGTAACATTTCATCAAAATCCAAGCAGCCGTTTAAGAGAACATGCGCTGACAAGGTTTGTCCACACACCCCTTTTTCCAGAACATTCAAAGACGAATTATCTATCCTTAAAAATTTCGGGCACCAACCATATTACTTCATGCATATCTTCAGATGGTGTACTACAACTGTGTAACATTTCATCAACATCTAAGCAGTCGTTTAGGAGAACATGCGCTGACAAGATTTGCCTCCCCTTTTTCCACAAAATATTCAAAGGCGAATTATCTCCCCTTAAAAATTTCGGGCAGCAACCATATTACTTCATGCACATCTTCAGATGGTGTACAACTGTGTAACATTTCATCAAAATCCAATCAGCCGTTTAGGAGAACATGCGCTGACAAGGTACATGGACGGACAGACAGACGGACGGACGGACGGACGGACGGACGGACGGACAGGGTGATTCCTATATACCCCCCAAACTTTGTTTGCGGGGGATATAATAAAATTGTTGATGTTATTGGTGTATGAAACGGTAAAAATGTGGGAAATGGGAATAGCCAAAAAAATGTGGGATTTGGGAAAAAGGGGCCAAAAAATGTGGGAATTGGGAAAAAATGTCCAAAAAATTTGGGTATTGGGAGAGCAGACCCCCGTGTCACCCCCGCCCCCCATCTTTATCCTAGATAATAATTACAGCAAATTATTCAATGAATAAACAAACAACGCAATCATTCATGGTGGAGGGTATATGATTCAGTGAATTCGAATGTTTTTCGATCATAAGTTAATTGTTGAATTATAATTGCGGAATCGTTCATGCTGTGGAATATTGTTCCATCTCTGTTTCAAGAGATATTTTTAAACAGAAAATATAATTTCTGTGTTATCCAAAATTGTAAAATTTCTTGAAGTCGTAACAATTAATTTAACCATAATTCCTTTTTAAACGTCCACGCAAAACGTTTTCCACATCTCTAAACCACTAAGATACACAACAAAAAGTCCATCCATTTAAAAAGACAAGTATTAAAATAAAAGCGTTGTTCCATTGCTTGGTTTTACCATGTATTTGTAGATACCTTGTCTCATTTGCATTTACTTCTTATCCCAGTGGCGGATTTGGGGGCGGGGTGGAAAATTTATTAAATTCCTAGGGGTTTTAGGGGTTTTTCGGAAAATTGTGTTCCGCCCCATCCCCCTCTCTTTGAAAAATAATGGGTAGGGCCCCAAATTAGAGAAAGTCTGGATCCGCCACAGTATCCCTTCGTTGTTAATTGTTGAGTATTTCCAACAAAACGAATTCATTCTCATTTTCTCTACTTTCCAGAGGAAATCTTTCTTGTAGATATTGGTGTTGTATTTCGAACACTTAATTCCTTTAAAATTCGTAATTAAATGCGATGGTTCTAAATTCCCGGAACCCAAAATTTCTGAGCCAGGCTCGATCAATGATCAAATATTTTCTGCTGCAAATCAACAGAAATATCTTGATGCCATTTGTATTTATGAATAAAATCTACTGATTCTTGAATAATCGATTCAAATTAAGCCTTTTTCGTGCATCTATAAACTTACCATAATATTAAAAAAGCAACAACAAGATCTGTAAATGTTTCCGCAATTTCTGATATTGCATTATTTAGGAACGATTTTTTTCTTTCGATTTTCGTTTACAAAATATCATCATTTTAGTATTACAAATGAAAAAAGGTGAATCATAGATTGCAATCAGCCCGCTAACCGTTTTTTGACCCATACTAAAGCTTGGTTTTGAAAATGTATATATAGGAATCATCAATAAAAATCAATTCAAAATGAAAGATTTTTGCAGTCTTACTATTGTAAACAATTACAATTATTGTACGGAATTGAAAAAGATATGATTGCTAGATAGAATTTCCAAAAATAACAGGTCCTTGAGAGTTTTATGAAATTTACCAAAACCAGAATCAAACATTTTTGCAGTCTTACTTTTGAAAACAATCACTGTTACTATAAGAAATTGAAAAAGGTATGGTTGCTAGGTTGAACTCCCAAAAAATACTGGTCTTTGAGGATTTCAGGAAATTTTCCAGAACAAGAGCAGAAGATTTTTGCAGTCTTTCTATCGTTATGTAAGGAATTGAAAAAGGTATGGTTGCTAAGTAGAATCCAAAACTAACAGGGCTTTGAGAGTTTCAAGAAATTTACTAAAATTAGAATCAAAGCTTTTTGACATCTGACTATTGAAAATGGTCATAATTACTGTTAGGAGTGGAAAAAGATATGGTTGCTAGGTAGATTTCAAAAAAAAAAATAACAGGTCTTTAGAAAGTAAATACAAAGTTTCAGCGTCCAAACATAAATACTTCGGAAGATTTTGCATATTACTGGATAACTCGAAATACAATTTCGCTCATTATTCTACCCTGAGGGCAAATTTCAAAATTCCGAAACCTTTGGCACAGACAACTTTTATAGTGTTACTTATACTTTTCTGAAAGTTTCTGCAACTTCAGGTGTAGGAGGAGTTCTAGCTGAATCGTTTTTTTTTTCGTTTTTTGGATCCCCAGAGGCCATGCCCTGAGGGGTCGAACAAAAATTCCGACGCCCTCTGAGAAGTTGCTACAAAATATGTGAGTCGATCCCTGGGTTTCAACTTTCCAGCCCAAATAGCCTTGGAGATTTCTCCGATTATTGAATTTCGCGAAAATTCGTTTTAGCCCATAATTTGCCCCTAGGGCGTTTTAGAAACTCCGAAAAGCGCGCTAGTGCAGATCATACTCTTTAGTATGGTGCAAAGTTTCAAATTCGTTTCTCTTATAGTTTCAGAGCTATCAGGGAGCACTACACACATACGTACGTACATACGGACGGACTGCATTACATAAACCCCCGCTTTCGCTAGGGGGGATAATAATAACATCTTATTTCAATACATTACAATGAAAAGAAAAATATCAAAAGACTTTTGCATACCCTTTATTCCATAAAATATCAGAATCAGTTCCAAAAATATATGCAGCTCATTTTTTACAATGTTATTTCACAAATTGAACAGAAATTTTCGAGTTAATCCAGAATAAACAATGAAAGGATATGGAGTAAATGTACATGAGGCAAAGTCTCTACAAATACATGATTAAACCAAGCAATGGAACAACGATTTCATTGTTGTTCTACACCCTGAGGTCATCATGAGGCCTTCAACAATAAGCTATGCTCAAAATTATTAGTAAGTTCAAGACGACCCTTAGCACCGATTTGAGCGGAATTCATTGCTGATTATCGAGCAACGCTACATCCATGTACTAGTGTCCTTTCCGTCGTGGATGTGGGGTTGTCAACAGGCATAGAATTTGCTGGTAAAGTGCTCTTACAACTGCTGTCACCCGTTGCCAGACAAAAAGACTCACAGAAAACAACCACAACACACCACTACAGGGCACTATTGAGTCAATTGAGTTTATAACCGAACTGACAAACATCGACTATGTGATATTTTTCTCTGATAATTTCTGAACAAGTATCATAACTAGAGGCTCAGACACTGAGCCTGTATCGCTCACCTGACAAAATGCTGAAGCAGGGTTTTCGATGTTCTGCATGGTGGCCATGTTTTTTTACGTGAATTTCCAATAGGGCCAAAATAAACTATGTTCTGTGCTGGCGGACATGTCTTTTTTTGGATCCGAACGAAATGACCAATCTTTGTTAAGGACCATCAGTTCATCATTCCTGTAAAGCTTGGTTGAATTTGCTTCAGATGTTTCAGAGCAGAAGAAGAAAATGTGAATTTTCCCATAGGGTCCAATGTTAAACCTAAGTTCCGTGCTGGTGGCCATGTTTTTTTATCGGATTGGAACGAAATGAGCAATCTTCGTAAAGGACCTTCCATACATCATTCCTGTAAAGTTTGGTTGAATTTGCTTCAGTGGTTTCAGAGGAGAAGATGAAAGTGAATTTCACATAGGGCCAATGTTAAACTATGTTCCGTGCAGGCGGCCATGTTTTTTATCGGATCGGAACGAAATGAGCAATCTTTGTTAAGGACCTTAAGTACATCATTCCTGTAATGTTTGGTGACATTCGCTTTAGTGGTTTCAGTGGAGAAGAAGAAAATGTGAATTTTCCCATAGGATCCAATGTTAAACCTAAGTTCCGCGCTGGCGGCCATGTTTTTTATCGGATCGGAATGAAATGAGTAGTCTTTGTAAAGGACCTTCCATACATCATTCCTGTAAAGTTTGGTTGAATTTGCTCCAGTGGTTTCAGGGGAGAAGATAAAAATGTGAATTTCCCATAGGGCCAATGTTAAACTATGTTCCGTGCTGGCGGCCATGTTTTTTATCGGATCGGAACGAAATGAGCAATCTTTGTTAAGGACCTTTAGTACATCATTCCTGTAAAGTTTGGTTGCATTTGCTTCAGTGGTTTCAGAGCAGAAGAAGAAAATGTGAATTTTCCCATAGGGGTACAATGTTAAACCTAAGTTCCGCGCTGGCGGCCATGATTTTTATGGGATCAGAACGAAATGAGCAATCTTTGTAAAGGACCTTCCATACATCATTCCTGTAAAGTTTGGTTGAATTTGCTTCAGTGGTTTCAGAGGAGAAGATAAAAATGTGAATTTCCCATAGGGCCAATGTTAAACTATCTTCCGTGCTGGCGGCCATTTTTTTTTATCGGATCAGAACGAAATGAGCAATCTTTGTTAAGGACCTTTAGTACATCATTCCTGTAAAGTTTGGTTGCATTTGCTTCAGTGGTTTCAGAGCAGAAGAAGAAAATGTGAATTTTCCCATAGGGTCCAATGTTAAACCTAAGTTCCGCGCTGGCGGCCATGTTTTTTATCGGATCAGATCGAAATGAGCAATCTTTGTAAAGGACCTTCCATACATCATTCCTGTAAAGTTTGGTTGAATTTGCTTCAGTGGTTTCAGAGGAGAAGATGAATATGTGAAAAGTTTAACGGACGGACGGACGACGAACGGACGACGGACGCCAAGTGATGGCAATAGCTCACACTGACCCTTCGGGTCAGGTGAGCTAAAAAGATTTGTTTAACCGTGATCAGATGACGAGACACATACTCAGAGCTGTCAAGAGGGTTTTGGTTCCAAGAGTGAGACGAAGGGCGTGTGGGGGAATAGCCTTAAGATTTTTATTTCAGAGACGCAAAGTGGTGCATTCTGAAAGCATTTCAAATGGAAAAAACAAGGAATTTGCAACCAAATTTTTCATTAAAAAGGGAAATTATAAAATTAGCTTTCATATCTATGATTTCCATTGAAAAAATTGTTTTACTTCAGGGCCGGTAGTAGAAAATGAACCTGAGTATAATGGAAGGATGTACAGAACAAACCCTTATTCATGTTTTTTCTTGTTATGAAAAGGTCGTTTTTTCTACTTGAAATCTATTTTTCTCGGAAATTAAGAAAGGGGTGAGCGTGAGAGCGTGATTTGGTGTAGGAAAGCGTGACTCTCACGCCGAAAGCGTGAGACTTGACAGGTCTGCACTTGTGAAATAGATAAGTAATAAATAATTTATTTTTCATTGCTATCAGCACATTTATTGTGATGGTGAGAAAAAATAACGAAAATAAATTATAACGAATGTTGGTAAAGAAAACAGATATGATGAACAGAGTAACAGAATAACAACTCTTTGTGCAGAAGTCTACTGCTTGCGGACCGTAAAATACACAACGGCATTTAATACCCCGCCTAACACAATACACAGTGCTGCTGCTCTATACATTTCGATTGGTGGATCAGAAAGCATTTCCTCTACAGCACTTTAAAAATGGGTAATGACAAACAGAGATAACTTTTTAGCCAAACGATTTGTATTCACAGCTGAATTCTGTAACGCATCTGTAACTCTTCTTCTTCTCGACGTAATGTAACAAAACAAGACAAAATAAGGCCTGTTATCAACACGAATGAACCAATTATAATGACGGGTGCCAATCCAAAGTGCCAGGAAGAGAAACCGCTGTCATTTCTAAGATCACAACTAAAATTGAAAGAAAAAATTATCATAAAATAACATTCTTTTGATAAAAAAATATCATAATTTTGATGGAAAAATAACATACTTTTGATTTGATAAATGACAAAGCAACTTTGCAGTTTTGGTAGCAAAGTTTGATAAGTTTAATTAAATAATAGGTGGTTCTAGCTGTTAAATACGCCACTTTCTGCCAATGAGATGAGGCACAATTAACACAAACAAAAAATCGACATTTAGTTATAACATTTAGTAATAAGCTTTCCCTTTTCGAACTTTTTGTTCGTTTGTATTTTGCATCGGTAAATAGCTGATTGATTTTTTTGGTGTTCTATTTCGACCGGAGATAAAATATCTCCATTATGACGGACCCAAAAGATCAAAAATTGAGTGAAGATGCTTTTTCTACATCACAAAAAACTTTTGAGTATTTAAGTACCCTCTATTTTAGATCATTTTCTGCATCAATGATAGGGTATATTTATGACTTCAAGATGGAGAACAACAATAACAGCATTGTACCATGTATTCGTAGAGACTTTGTCTCATGTGCGTATACTCTATATCCTTTCATTGTTTATTCAATATCTTGGATTTCATATCCAAAGTTAGATAAGTAGAAGATCGAATGAAATAGTGAATATAAAATGTAAATTGATTGCTCAAATCTTGTGCACTAGTTATGTTTTATAGCATAAAATCGGAGGCTGTAAAAGACACTGTTTTAAGTTTTAGGATGATTGTATTAGTTCTTCTTCCAAATGTATTACTAAAAAAGACTTACAGCTGTTGCTCATGTCCTTTTTTGTTCAAATCTGCAATCACTATCAATGCAACCAGAGGAACCCAAAAAAATCATCACATGCACGATCCAGTCGAATTTGCCGATTCCAAGCTGCCAGTTATGAACGACCAAGTTGTACACATAAACAGCCATGATGGTTGCCAGGAGTGATTGAGATATTGAAATCAATGTTGCTGATATTCCAATTACTGTACATTGTATACCCGTTGGAGCCATTCCTTTCCGTGCCCAGTAGATAGATAATGTTAGTATCGTCGTATGGAAAACAAGTCGCAAAGAACGTTGTAAAGCGTGAATCTTTCAAATGGCTTCCAGTCATAGAAGCCATTAGTTGCTCCTCTGCCGATTGTGATTATCATAACAAAAGACAAAAAGATGCTTAGGGACCGACCATTTAACTTGAAGGGGGGGGGGGCTATGGTTTTTTCTAAAAAAAATATTTTGGATCTGATTTTATGTGAAAAAAAATATTTTGGCTGCCAAAATGATGAAAAAAAATTTTCTGAATGAGGCTTTCTGCCCAAAAAAATAATGTTAATTTTGAAAAAAAAATATTTTGTTGATAAGCGTGCAAAAAATAAATAATTTGTTTCTCGAAAAAAATTTTCTGTCCAGAAAAAAAACCATAACCCCCCCNCCCCCCCCCCCCCCTCAGGTTAAATGGTCGGTCCCTTACAGCAAGTAAACACACTAGTATGTAGCTGACCTCTACAGTAGGAGTTTCTACAATGGTTTCATTCACCACTTTTGTTTTGTTAATATTAACAGTACCGTTCATGACAGAACAGTTAGCATCCTGTCCAGTGGTCCCGTTTTCCAAAACCATTTTGGTCATTGTAAGTCATTCTAGTAAAGTGCCGGTAAACTTTCTATCAAAGTGATTCATGGACTGAGAAAATCGCTACTACTGATATGTATGTATTAATGTATTGGCATATATCTGAATGGACACAATAAGCCAGTGTGGGCATCAGGTTAATTATAACCACGGGGCCTAATCTACTCGAAAAATATTTTAGGTGATTCCCGAGATAAGTAATTTAATTGTGGGTGATTACCAAAAATATGTAAACAAACCCGCTTCAGAAATGACAAGGTGAGAATCTTTCTACTATACTAGTATTCATATTGCTTTATTTAAAAATGATTATGCTCATTCTATGTAAATGTAATAGCAATTTTCCCTGTATAAGTTTTATTTCAAAATCATTTGTAATTTTTGTGTGAAACGTGCACAAAAGTGCAGATCGTAAGCAAATATTTAAGCAGTCAGTCTTGTTTATGAAATAAAAACCTTATTTCAGTGTCTTATGAAAGTTTCTTCGCTTTATTTTAGAAGCTCTAAATGATGTCTAAGAACTGCAACTATGAAAACAGGTTTAAATTTGGTATTTAAGCAAATATTACAATGTAAGCAGATTTTTGTCGGTGATCGCCTGGAGTAAGTAAGTTTCTGATGGTAAGTACCAAAACTCAAGAAAATCAAATTAATCAAATTCATGGGAAAAAAATGTCAAAATTTAATACTAGATTTCACTGGGGTTTGCCAGGTTGAAACATTGCAACATAACTAACATCATATAACCATCAAACATCTGGAGTAAAAACAATATTCATAGGCATAGCAACAAAACTTATCTAGAATGTTTGCAGGGTAAGTTAGGCATTTTGGAGTCAATTTCACATTCATGGTGGTCTTATTTACGTACAAGACAAGAACAACAATGAAAAGTGTTGTTCCATTGCTTGGTTTTACCATGTGTTTGTGGAGAATTTGTCTCAATTGCATTTACTCCATATCCCTTCGTTGTTAATTTTAGACGAGAATTTGTCTCTCCTGCAGTGTTGAGTCTTTAAAAGATTTCCCGTGAGAGAGATGTATGCTGTATATACATTTCAGTTATGGTGTACTTGTTCTTGAGAGAATTTTTCATATGGATGCACTATCACTCTTTCAAATTTTGTTTTTTATATTTTTTTGTAATTTTAAATTGTTTTTCTGACCACCTGTTTATTGTTCCTACGTCTCACGATTTCATTATGCCAAGTTTTCTTACAATTGACTCGATGAGTGCCCTGTTGTTGTTTAAATGTTGTGATCGTATTTTACTAGTCTTTTAGCCGAGAAATGGATGACAGCGATTGTAAGAACACATTGCCAGTTAAGTTTATATTTGTTAACGATCCGCGGTACCCATGGATCAAAGGAAAAAAGACATGGATGTAGCGTTGCTCAGCAATTAGCAATGAATTTCGCTCAAACCGGTGCTAGGGGCCGTCTTGGACTTGCTATGAAGTATGAGTAATGCTCATTGTGGAAGGCCTCATGGTGACTTCCAGATGCATTGGTTTACCATGTGTTTGTGGAGAATTTGTCTAATTTGCATATACTCCATATCCCTTCATTGTTAATTAAATACTAGGAAAAAGAGAAAAAAATCGACAACAACTAACTTGTCGCCCATTAGGCAAAATCAAAAATCAAGCAAATCATTTATAGCATTTCATATGTTGTATGGACATATAATAAATAGAAGTAGCATATCAAAGGTATTGAAAGCAATTCATTTGGTCTTAGGGAGCAACCATTTGATTTTTATGGGGGCAAGGAAGGAATTTGAAAAAAAATCCAGGATCAGAAATTTGGCGGAAAAAAAATATCAGGATAGGAGGAAGTTGAAAAAAAAATAACCAGGATGATATATATGAAGCAAAATTTCTGGCTTGGTTCTAAAAAAAATACAGGATAACTTCGAGTGAAAAAAAATTGTCAGGCTAAAAAAATACGTGAAAAAA
>MJUU01060294.1:0-19145 GCA_002080025.1 Modiolus philippinarum
CTCGCTAAATTTTAAACTTTTGGAAAATCGAAATTGTACTATCTCTAGTGAAGCTTGTAATATTTCAAAACCTACTCCTTCATGAAAGAGAATCTACTTGTATTTTACTAGATTTCATGTTTAATATATGTATGAAAATCACCCCTTAAATCTGTCGTACTCTTGAAATCACCCAAATATATGTGCTTATTTCATTTGTTTTCTAATTTTATCGAATATCGATTTTAATTCCATTTAAATTGTTTTAATTCATATTTTTAGTAAACAAAAGGGAATTATATGTCTTCTTATTCCCTCCAATAGCTGTAGCTTTCTTCAGAAGAGAATTATCTAGTCGTCTTCAGCTTTTAAAATGGCGAACGTCTCATTTGTGCAGGTTTCTAGCTCCAATCATTGGAACGTGAAAATCCTGGTATGGTCAGTTAGCTTAGAAATCAAATTGTCCGTAGAATGCGCATAGTTATATTTTATGGTTTGGTTAATTTTGGAAATTAAAACGATTTTTATATGGAACATTCCTTTTCACCCAATAATTTTTTACGTATTCGCGAATTCACCCACAATTTTTTACGAGCAGATTAGGCCCCGTGATAATGGGATTTGGCTACAACATACCACTCCAAAAGAATAGGTCACATTTTTGACAGGTTAGTTATCTAACATGATTCCATACTGATATGTCAATATGTTGTCTCAATCCTTTGTTTATTTCGTTCGAAGTATATAAAAATGTATAACAGTGGATAACACGAAATATGCATCTTCAATGGCTGAAAATTACATCTTCAATAGCTGAAAATTACAATCACATGCCACAATCTGCCAGAAAACTACACAGGAAAACACAAATAAGACAAAAGACAAAGTGAAAGACTATATTATGAACTCGGGACACCGGTGTCATATGCCATTTTCCCCATGCTAGTCTTTCCGGGGGGATTCTTGATCGATCCTACATTTCTTCCCGGAAAAATAGGCACTCGATCCAGTTTTTCCCCTTCAATTTTAGAGGGCGCAAACTGGATCAGTTCAGATTTTCCCCTTATTGATCATATAAGTTAGTTTATTCCCCGATGTCATCGAAAGTATTTGCGACTTTTTCGCCATCACATTTTCTTTTCTCCCCCGTATGGGTAATGTGGGTATTTGCTAATGAGGTAGCAAAAAGAAAGCTTTCGATGTATGTACTGCAGAAACCGAAAACGAACGACTGACAAATATGTTTATTACACATAACGATGTATTAGATATAATTAAAATATTGAAATTAGGAAAGGCATCTGGTTTAGATTCTGCTAGCCACCATATGTTGAAATATACTGCACAAGCTGTGTGTAGACCTCTACAACTTTTGTTCAATTTTTCTCTTGAATCAGGAACTTTCCCCGAAAACTGGAAAACTGCTGTTGTTATACATCTATTTAAAACGGGTGAAAAACAATTTCCTTCAAATTTTCGACCAATAGCACTTTTAAGTACTGTTGGCAAAGTTTTTGAAAGAGTTGTATAGACGATATTCCACTTTCAAATTTTTGGGTAATTGTCGACATCTTACCCCGAATCTACTGGAAACTGGTACCTGACGTCTGTTGAGCGTAATCTAGGAATTCTCCTATTTATTTTCTTGACCTAAAATAAATTGGTTGCAAATGACCCGCCTGGGATAAAATGTTGATTTATGACATGTTCGGCTTTTTTCCAATCATAAACACCTTTCATATGTTGATAGAAGAATTTATTCCCTTTGCCCTCATACAGCGGACGCCATTTTTACCCCGTTTGACCTCTTTGACCCGCCATTCTAATACCCGGAACGTTCCGGAATTGGACTTTTGGAAGAACGTTTATTCAAATATATCTTTAATTTCTTACTGACAAATAATCTTTTGTATAAATTTCAATCAGGTTTCACACCCGGTCATTCCACAACACATCAGCTTATAGAAATCTACCATAATATTTGCTTGGCTCTTGAAGAGAAAAAACATAATTGTATTGTCTTTTGTGATATTTCAAAGGCATTCGATCAAGTATGGATAAAAGGTCTTGTAAAGAAACTTAAATCGTATGGTTTGCATTGTGAAATTTTAAAATGGCTTGAAAGTTACTTGACAGATAGAAAACAGTGTGTTGTAGTTAAAAATTCATATTCATCTGTAAAGTATCTTAAAGCCAGGGTTCCTCAAGGCTCTGTATTGGGGCCACTGTTATTTCTTATATATACCAATGACATTGCTGATAATCTTGAGTCTCTGACTCGCCTTTTTGCGGATGATACATCCCTGTCATATAGTTCATTATCTCAACGAATGATTGAAACTCAGATCAATAGAGACTTGGCTAGAATTAATGAATGGGCTGATAAATGGTTGATAAAATTCAATCCGAATAAAACCAAGTTTTTATTAATATCGAATACATTATCTGGTAATGATGTTGATTTGTTTTTCCATGATTCTGAACTAGAAGCTTGTGTAAACCATAGGCATTTAGGAATAATTTTTAGTGAAAACTGTAAATGGGGGGATCATGTCAACAATATTTGTTCAAGTGTAGTAAAAAAATTATCTGTTTTGAGAAAACTCAGATTTACTCTCTGAAGACGATCTATCTCGTTTTCATTAGACCAGTTATGGAATATGGGTGTGAACTGTGGAATGGCTGTGGTGTCGAGTTGTCCGATAAACTGGCAAAATTACAATTAGAAGCAGCAAGGATTGTAACTGGCTTACCATCCTATGCAAGTAGGGATTCCCTTTACTTAGTGGGAGACATTAGTTGATAGGATACGGAGGAAATGTTTATGTTTGATGTATAACATATCAAACAATATTGCCCCTGCTTACCTTAGTGATATTTTACCCCCTAAAGTTTGAGAAATCTCAAATTATCCCTTACGAAATGGTGAAGACTTCACAATTCCAAATTATCGACTGGCTGTTACTAATTCAAGTTATTTTCCCTCAACTATTCGAGCATGGAATTCTTTGGACATTGAAAAGCGAAATGCTGCAACTAAATATAGTTTTAAACGTAGTTTAATGGTTAAACCAGAAGTTCCTCCGTGGTATAATATCGGCCAAAGAAATTTAATATTATTCACACTAAGTTGAGGTATAGCTACAGTAGTTTAAATTATGATTTATATAGATTCAATATTAAAGATAATCCTAACTGTGTTTGTGGTGCAAATTGTGAAAATGCTTATCACTACTTTCTAGAATGTTCGCTTTATAATAATATCCGACAAAACTTGTTTCTAATAATAAGAATATATGGAAATATATCTTGATATGATTCTTTTTGGAAATGCAAATTTTACCTTTGATCAAAATGCTGATATTTTTAGAGCAGTCCAATGTTATATTTACAATAGTCATAGATTTGATTGATTGTTGCAGATTCTTCTTTTCCTTTCCTTCCTATTTTTCCTTCTCTTTTCTATTTTATTCAACAAATATTGTTATTGTTATCGTTTAAATCATTAAATTAATCATATCAAAAATGTACTGACATTGTGAAAATATTTTAAGTGAGAATTATGTTTTGTGTATATGATATTTAACTATTACCTTTTGTTATTTTTCTATTCTTATCAACATTTCTTGATGTATATTGTATCTATATTGCTGCTATATTGTATAATATTTGTTTTGTTGTAAATTGTAGGGAGAGGGCTTTAAATAATGTTGTTATAACTTGTGCCCGATCCCTTTGCTTTATTTGCAATAAAATATGTTTAATTCAAAATTCAACCGATTTTTACTTGCAAAAGAACCAATTAATGATTATCTAACCCTAATAATGTCTTACTTAACCTAAACACAATAAAAGGTACATCTAAATTCTCATCCGAAGTACCCCTCAATGAACAACGTGTAAATAATTATAGGTGGAAAGTCAAGCGAAAAGCATGGCAAGTTTAACAACAACAACAACTTTTATTTGTCAATCATGGTGCCCCAGTAAGAGAATAATTACAATTTTAATCACTTGAAGCACAAAACAACGGCAGTAGAATACAGGAGGAACAATGGATTTGGTTATTACAAAGATCAAAGCCCCAAGACATGGCAAAAAACAACGGCAGTAGAATACCGAAGGAACAAAGGAGTGAAATTTTCAAAAATCGAAGTCCAAAGGCATGGTAAAAACGAGAACGCAGAAAACAATGACGCTAGACACAAAACAATGACGTAAGACAGATACAAAGCACACAAATAGAAATCACAACATTCAAAACAAAGGCAATCACAGTGTGAACTCCAGTGAATCTGAGAGTGACATCAGGTGCTCCGGAAGGGTAAGCATGTCCTGCTCTGTTAACAGCACCCGTTACACTGTGAGTGGGTCAATCCAGGAAAATGTCAGAGTCGGTGGTCAAATCCAGGAAGACGTGAATCTAGCTGATACTGGCACGTCATATCATTCGATGATGTTATGGTGACGGCCATAGAATTTCTTGAGGGATGAAATTGTCATAGGTTGAACAAATCCCTGACTAAGTAGCTTTTGGGACAGTGTTTTTGCTCTGTTAAAAAAAATCACTGTACAAACTACACGCTCGACGGTAACGAATCAACTGTGAAATGTACACTCCATAGGCTGGAGAGGTAGGTATATTGCTGCTTAGAAGGGAAAGTTCACAATTGGGAAATCAATATCATAACGCTTATCATATAGCTTAGACTAAAAACGTCCATCTTCGTCAATATACAATAACAGATCTAGGTACGAAGCTGAAGAAGGTTTTCAGTTGTTTCGTTAATTTCAAGCTCATTGGGATAGATCTGAGGTAAATACTCCTTAAATTTAGGATTATTAAGAGAAAGTACATCATGGGTGATATCAGGTGATCCGTAAGGTGAGCATGTTCTGCCCGTCACAATTGAGTAAGTTTTATTTCATTGGTTGGAGATGAAACAAATAGTTATTTCTATTTCCATCGGTGTTTGCTTGGTCCCGACTGGCGAAATATTCAAACTTAAAGTTGTTATTCATATTGATAATAATATCACCGGACATTTGGGTGCTCATATATTTTGGACATTATATATTTTAATTATTTCTTAAAAATCTAAATTGTTAAAGTCAAGTTTCGATATCTTAGTGTTAATTAATTGTCATAAAATCTAAATTGTTAAAGTCAAAGTTTCGATATCTTAGTGTTAATTAATTGTCATTCAACAAATTCGTTTGGCGCATCCTTAATCCTTAAATTGACTCCATTTAGACAGTGTACTTTGTGAAAAAAAAGGACTAAGTCTTAATCAATTTGTGTTTATTTAGTTTTCTTAAGTGACATTTCTATGGACAACGCTAATCTCTATTTTTATATATTGTTGTTATTTTATTTGTTATATCAGTTTAGGTTTATAGTTCGGTTACGCTGTCGCCAAGTGAATATAGCACTCAACTTCTTATAACAATGTATATAAGTTTATTCACAAAGCTACAAGTTTCTATACAGATATTATACAAGTAAATCCACTTTCATGCTGTTGAAATACTGAGACTAACTTCAGCTTTCCAAAATGTATTCTTGGAGACTAACTCTTATAATGTATCAAGAGACAAACTCTTTTGTTACATATCATATTATCAGTACTTAAGAGACAAACTCTTATATATCTACTACGTCTGATTACTAAATAACTTGTGTAGGATTTTATGTCCATTTTAATGTGTTTCTGCAGACATGTCAGGAGGTTAATTACCTTGTTTACTTGAACTTGGATATAGATTATCTAGGTCATGTATGTGCAGTTTCTAAGGCCATGACCAATTAATTGTATGTTTATATACTTACCTACAAAAATTAACTAGACTACATAAATAATAAATTTACACCAAAAATACCTTTTCACATTCCTTCCCCCTTAAATTGGAAGAAAATACCATTTTCTGACCAATATTGTACGTTTCTAACTTATCTAGTCCAGAAACAGTTTGATTTTATTTGTTTCTTATTTTACTCACCATCGAATGCTCTTGATAAGGCATCTGCATTACAATTACTCTTACCTGCTTTGTGTACAATGCTGTATTTGTATTGTTGCAAGATAAGGCTCCATCTTAAAAGTTTTTGACTTTTGTCTTTTACCCTTTCCAACCATGTTAATGGCCTGTGATCCGTTTGAATTTCAAACTCCCTGTCACAAAGATAGTAATGCAGTTGCTGAATAGCCCACACTATTGCCAAGCATTCTTTTTCTACTGTTGGGTATCTATTTTCTCGGTCTATCAGCTTGCGACTAAGGTATTGAAGTGGGTGCTCTTCACCCGCATCATTAACCTGACTTAATATAGCACCAATTCCTCGATTGCTGGCATCTACCTGCACAGTAAATGGTTTACTAAAATCTGGGGCTACCAATATGGGTTCCTTAGACAGAGCTTCTTTTAATTTCAAAAATGCCTCCTCGCATTCTTCATTCCAGTCAACTGCAACACTTTTGCCCTTTTTAGTTAAGTCAGTAAGTGGCAAAGCAATAGTAGCAAAATCCTTTAAAAACTTCCTGTAATAGCCTTTCAGTCCTAAAAATGATCTTAATTCTTTTTTAGATGATGGTCTAGGGTACTCATTCACTGCCTGTACCTTGTTAGTTGTTGTCTTTATCTTTCTATTGCCAACTTTGTGTCCAACAACTTCAATTTCTGACCCTCCGATATAACATTTACTTGGTCTCACAGTAAGGTTTGCATTACGTATACAAGTAAAGACATTTCGAAGATGTTTTACGTGATTCTCCCAACTGTCACTAAACACTGTTGTATCATCAAAATAAGCATCGCTGTACTGTTCTTTCCCTCTCAAAAGTATAGCCATAAGTCTTGAGAAAGTTGATGGAGCTGAACTAAGACCAAACGGCATTACCTTAAACTGGTAAAGTCCAAACGGTGTTATAAAGGCAGTTAGTTCTCTGGAACTAGGTTCAACATTTAATTGCCAATATCTTTTACTTACATCTATATTACTTAGGTACCTTGCACCTCCTATTTTCTCCAATAAGTTGTCCATCCTTGGTACAGGGTATGCATCATATTTACAATGAGAATTTAATTTCCTGAAATCTACGCAAAAACGTTTAGTTCCATCCTTTTAAGGCGCTAACACTATTGGGGATGCCCAACTGCTTTTGCTCTCCTCGATAATTCCCTTTTCCAACATTTTATCAATTTCCCCTTTAACTAAAGAAAGTTTTGATTCAGGAATTCTGTACGGCTTTTGACGGATAGGTGAAATACTAGGATCTTTAAGCTCTACTTTGTGTGAGACAAGATTCGTATGCCCCGGCTCCCCAGTAAAGATGTCCTTAAATTCAAAGAGCAAATTCCTTGCTTCCTCTATTTGTTTGTCTGATATCTCTCCGCTGATTTTAACATCTTGCCATGTTTCTCTGCCATTCATTATAGGTGAACTCTCTTGGGGCAATTCATCAGAATCAATAGGTTCTTGTTTGCAAAACATTACTTTCTGTTCACGTTCTTTAAATTTGCGCAACATATTAACATGATATGTCTGGGTGCCCTTTGACCCACCAACTCTGATTTCATAGTCAACATCTCCTATACGTTTTACAACAGTGTAGGGTCCTTTCCATAAAGCATGCAACTTGTTTGTTGACGACGGTAACAAAACAAGCACCTTTTCTCCAGGGAAGAACTCTTTCCTCTTAGCGTTTCTATCGTAATAGAGTTTCTGCTTCTTTTGTTCTGTTGCTATGTTCTCAGTGGCCAATTCGGACATATTCTTTAATTTTTCTCTCATGTCTAATACATACTGTATGATGTTATCATCTTCCTTTTCTTGTTCGGTCCAACTTTCATAAATCAAATCAAGAGGTCCACGCAATTTTCTCCCATAAAACAGTTCAAATGGGGAAAATCCAGTTGAGGCCTGGGGAACCTCTCTATAAGCAAATAAAAGATAGGGTAAGTAGCTATCCCAATTCGATCCATTTTTGGAAACACTTTCTGAGCAATGACTTCAAAGTGCCGTTAAATCTCTCTACAAGGCCATTTGCCATCGGGTGATATGCAAAAGTCCTCAATTTTCGAATGTTTAGCAACCTGCAAACATCATTCATCAGTTCAGATGTAAAGTTTGATCCCTGGTCTGATAATATCTCATCAGGCAAACCAACTCTACTGAAAATCATGACAAGTTCATCAGCAATAGTCTTTGTATCGATCGATGATATCGCCACAGCTTCAGGGTATTTAGTTGCATAATCAACTTGTACCAAAATGTATCTATTTCCACGAGTACTCTTAGGTAGTGGTCCTACTAGGTCAATTGCTACCTTACGAAAGGGAGTTCCAACTACAGGTACAGATACAAGAGGAGATTTCTCGTTTCCTCTCTTCTTTGCAGCTCTTTGACAAACATCGCACGTACCACAATAGTCTGATTTATCTTTATGAATTCCAGGCCAATAAAAATTATTGAATACTCTTGCAGTTGTTTTCTCAATACCTAAATGCCCTGCTAACGGGATATCATGTGCTACCTTGCAAATCAGATCCCTGCATTTCTTTGGAACAACTAATTGTTCATGCACATCTTCTTTGTTGTCCTTTGGTGACCAACACCTAAACAAGATACCATTCTTTACATAAAAGAAGGGTTCTCCATTTTTCAGACCTTTCTTTTCAATCTTCTCAAATAAGACTTTTAGGGTTTCATCATCTCTCTGAAGCTCTCTCAGCGTAGATGGTTGTATCTCAGAAATATCTCTCCTTACATATGTCATTTCCAAGCAAGACATCTTCAGTCAATTGGTCTACTACCCCTACTTTCTCTTCGGTTATTCCAGAACCAAACTCAAAAAAGCACTTAGCCATTTGCAGACTCCGACGACTGCCATCTGCTAAGAGCACATTCATTTTGTATCCAGGCAGTAAAGCCCTCTTCGAAACAAGAGAACTGTGCACAAGTGTCTGAGTACAACCTGTGTCCCGTAACATCATAACTTCTTTACCATTGACCTTACCTTTAACCCTGTATGGTTTCAGCTCTGGATCAAGTTCCCTGTCATTGAGAAATGAAGCTTTCTTTACCTTTCTCTTATCAAATCTGCATTCAGCAGCTATGTGACCTCGCTTGTCACAGTTATAACATTTACGTGTGTCTTTGGGTACGTTACCTTCTCGTCCATTGCCATGAGATCTTTGACTCGGAACATCACTTTGGTTCTTCAACTTATAATCAGATGACTTTACTCTAGAAGTTATGAATTGGTCAAAATAACCATTTCATTCACGGACTTTGGCCTTCTCTCCTTAAGCCATGTTCTCAACTCTTCTGATGAACTCTCGATCAGCTGTTCTCGAACTAACAAGTCCTTGACTTCCTTTATCGATCCAGACTTTACTGCATCTTCATGAATTCCTTCAGCTTCCCACCATTGGTCACTATACCGAGTAAGACGAACAGCCAACTCCTGAAATGTTTCATCTTGTTTTCGCTTGGCTGTACGGAATTTCCTACGATAAGCATCACCTGTCAATTCATATCTACGTAAAATTGCCTGTTTTAATTTCTGGTAGTCGGTTGACTCGTCCCTATCCATTCTAGCATAGGCCTCAAAAGCTTTTCCAGACAAAAGGGCTGCCAATCTTGTTGCCCATGTATCCTTATTCCACTTGTACGCATCTGCTAACTTTTCAAATGTATGGAGATATGCATCAATATCCTCACCTTCTTTGAACTTTGGGACCTTTGGGCCTTTATATGCCATCTCATGAACTATGGTACTACTTACACCTTCACCCTCACTTACCTTAAGCCTCTCCAATTCCAGTTGGTAATTGTACTTCTGCTGTTCCATATCTAATTTATACCTACGTTCTCTGTCATCTTTTTCTAGTTGAGCCCATAGCCTTTCTTTATACAACCTTTCTTTATGTTCAAGATATATTCTGAGTGACTCAGTATCCATACCTTTAATTTCCTGTAATGGCACCTCATCTGCTTGAATTACATTGACCTCACTTACCAATGTATCCTCCAGATCTTCCTTATCACCCTCGGACTTACCCTCCTTGTTATTGATTTGTACTTCAGGGTCATCCTCGGAAGACATGATTAACTTCTATTAAATAATTTTGACCCACCTCCTAAAAACAATACTGACTAACTAGTCTCAATACCCAACAATTACAATACACTCTACTCAAAACAAATGTTTAAACTATACTAATAAGATTAAATTTTCAAATATTAAAATTAAAGTTCAAAATAAAATTAATGAAAAAGTATCTAGCTCAATAAAATTAAATTTACTGTCCTTCTGATAAAAGTATACTGTCTTTAAAATGAAAATCTAAAGTTGTATTTTCAAAAGAAATAAAGTTTATTATTCGCCGCCAGGAGGCGGCGAATATATTTGATACGATATTTTGAAACTTCAGTGGAGGAGCACGTGACAAGGAGCAGTTGTTTGTTTTCCATTAGAATCGATCTAATGTGTCCTAATCTTTTACAATAAAGATACCTTTTCAATAAGATAGGAAATATTTTTAAATTACTTATTCAAGAAAATTGTTTACAAAATTATTAATTTAATTTTCATTCATATTATAACTAATGTGAAAGGGAAATCAATAAGACAAGGGAGACGGGTTATGCTTGCTTGACTTTTCTGTTACATGTCCGGAGGAGTGTGTCTGGATATCATGATGCAGATGCATGATTACCTTAATTGCAATGGTTTTCAAGTTGGGGGTTGCATATTGTTTCCAATTATTATTGTTATTATTACTATTAATTTTTGGTTGTTCATAAAAAAAATAATAAAAAATGATAAATACATAAAGCCAGAACAAGCGTATCCGGCACAATCTTTTTACCAAACACGTGTGCCTCAGATATGGGTTAATTGATATAGGTCAACATTAGTGATAGTGAAAACAAAAGAAAATCTGTCGAAGTGGGTCAAGATAGCGTGCTTTGGATCCCGATCATTTTAACAAAAATAACAAAAATCATAAAAATGGAACAGTTAATAAAATGAATTAAAACCAAACAATAACAATAATGACCTTCAATCATCTTTGAAATACAATCAAGTATATTCTTGACTGCTGTGTAATGATTACTGTTACAGCTGTACTAGTTCTACACTATAAATTATCTCAAATGCCTAAAATCTAAATTACTCTATTGGCAATTACTAAGCAAATATATAAAATAAGCTGTTGACTGCATGTATTATCAGTTGGAAATAAATCGATACTAATTAAGAATGTCAATTATAAAACAATGGTTCAACATTACAATCACCAAAAACAAGTCAGTCTTCAACTGATTCAATCAAATGAGAAACAATCTTACAAATTTATTGGCAATCTATATTTACTATTAAAAACAAATGTCAAATTGAGAGGTTGGCGTACGGGCCCTATGTTTCACTCTCACGGGTGTTACGCTTATAACATTTTTTTTTAATCAACATGTATTAAAATGCCATTATTTTCTGTAAGATCATTTAGTTTCATTTTTAATATGAAACCAGTAAACATCACAAACATGAATACAATGATCTTACAGATTTTATTTAATACAAACAACCATTATTGTTAACATTTTTTGCAATTTTATATATATACTTTTTTTACAATTGTTTTCACTAAAAAAAATGAGATGTTTTTACACAGTTAAAGTTATAAGATCCTAGTCACATCTGTCTTGTTACGTTTTTACTTGAAGTTTTAAAATTTTCAATAAACATATAAAGCAAGCTATTTTTATTGTTTTTCAGTTACTATGACAGTGTATGCTTGTGCAATAAAAAGAATCTTTATTCTATTAGGTTATGACTCTGTTGTCAGCTTGTTGCCTTTGTCTGTACATAAATTGGTCCAATGCAATACATTTTAATAGCTTCAGCTAACCAATTTTTAATATAAACAGAATGATTCTTGCAAAAAAAGAAATACTAACAATACTAATATACTAGTATATATAATATTACAATCCAATCCATTTGTTAAAAAAGGGGTTCTTAGCTCACCTGACTCAGAGGGTCATGTGAACTATTGCCACCATGAAGCATTCGTCGTTTTCATCCATCATAAACTTTTCTTATTTTCATCTCCTTTGAAAGCACGGCCAATTTGGACCAAACTTGGCAGGGATGGTCCTTGGGTGGTTCCCTTTCAAAATTATATCCGATATCCCTTCCCGCTAAAAATGTTCAGAATGTCAAGGGCTGTCATCTTATGCAGTAGTGACAAGAATCAGGCCACAGTGACCTAGATATATGGTAAGAGTTTAAGTGACAGCTCATATGTCATGTACTATTAGAGATGGGATCAAACAATTTTACATGCAGATGTCTTTGAGGGAAAAGGATTTAATTTCATGGTCCACTGACACTGATTGAATTTAGGTCAGAGTTCATATCTTAGGTACTATAAGAGATAGTATCATGTTATCTTGTATGCAGATGTAACAAAATTAAACAAGAGTTTGTTCGTCACTGTGACCTACATTTCATGGTTCAATGATTGGTTAAAGTTAAGGTCAGAGCTTATATTTCGTGTATTATAAAAGTACAATAACACATTTCCAAGACATACACTCTACTTGACCTAATTTGGCGGCGAATTGATGCTTTGCATCAATTTTTAACTTGTCTATAAATGTCACAAACCACTTGGATCCTCTTCCGATTAAAAAAAAACAAATGTTCATCCTATGAAGGGGGACAATCCTGCACCATGTTTATCCTTATTTCGCAAAAAGTTAATCCGAAACTGTCAATGTTACCATTAACGCATAAGTTATTAAGATTTCCTTCCTTTTCTTCGATCACTAATACAATGTTCTATGAAAAAGGCCCTTTCCCATTTTTTCCACCATGCCAATTTGGTTCCCAAATTATAGATCACACTTTACACCATGCCACTTGGGTACAAACCGGATGTAGCACACTTTACACAACGCCAGTTGACTACCTCAGCTTACAGCATGCCAGTTCCTAAAGTTTTTATACTATGCCCTTCTCAGTGTCAAATACAGTTAAATGTCTATTAATTATTGGCCATTAGTAGCAATCAAATTAATGTTCTTACCATAGGTATGAATGAATTATTTCCGTAATATAAATCCAACTAGAACTGATCTGGCATTGCAACTTGATGTTTTGAAAGCAAAGTTCAGTGTTAATGTTACTTTTTAATGGAGAACGGACTTCCACAATTTCGCGGGTGACATTGTCTTCAAGATCCCACTATGCTGCCACCAGTTGTCGCCAAGTGAATATAGCACTCAACTTCTTTTAACAATGTATATAAGTTTATTCACAAAGCTACAAGTTTCTATACAGATATTATACAAGTAAATCCACTTTCATGCTGTTGAAATACTGAGACTAACTTCAGCTTTCCAAAATGTATTCTTGGAGACTAACTCTTATAATGTATCAAGAGACAAACTCTTTTGTTACATATCATATTATCAGTACTTAAGAGACAAACTTTTATACATCTACTACGTCTGATTACTATATAACTTGTGTAGGATTTTATGTCCATTTTAATGTGTTTCTGCAGACATGTCAGGAGGTTAATTACCTTGTTTACTTGAACTTGGATTTAGATTATCTAGGTCATGTATGTGCAGTTTCTAAGGCCATGACCAATTAATTGTATGTTTATATACTTACCTACAAAAATTAACTAAACTACATAAATAATAAATTTACACCAAAAATACCTTTTCACATACGCCGAGTTATAGAACGGAAATATATTCCATCTTGATTTTATAACCGGAAAGCGTTCATTCCCCGGTTATACGTGGTGGTTACAGTGGCTGATCCCGTACCTAGTTCTACCGTGAGTTATACTCCCGAACAGAAAATGCATTCGTCGAGAGCAGATTTTTACAGACCTTGGAGCATCCAGTCTTGTGATTATGGAACGCCATATCCGTCAGAACAATTATATGCCGTTAATTCGGAAAATAGCTTATGCAAATTCTGCGGTAAGACTGTACATTCACAATTTCATTTCAACATATGTACTGCCAGAAGATCTTTCTGTAACTAATGTTATAAATGTAGATATTTTGGACATTACGCCAAGATGTGTAGTTTCCACGGACAAACGCCGGAAAAGAAAGCTAAAAGCAAATCAAAACTGCGGCGTGATGCCGAAAGATTGAAAATGTTTAAGGAAAAGAAAATCATGTGTATCTTTCCCTGTGCAGAATTAAACAACATGGAACTGCAGGAATTCTACGGAGGAGCTGATCATCGAAAAGAGGAAATGAAAACACTCGAGCAGAAAGTAAAGGACGCAAAATTTGATAAAGAAATGGAGAAATCACAAAGGGTAAAATTGATGATAAAATGTGATTATTTGGAGAAAAAATTACGAGAAATGAGCGATAAACACACTAAAACAGTTCCGGAATTAAACAAAATTAAAAAGGAGCGTACGCAAGATAAAAAGAAAATTGACGATTTTGAAACGGAAATGACAGATTATAAATACGAAAAAGAAAGGAAATGGGGTAAATGTCAAGGAGACAACATCCTTCAGAATAACTTCAGATAGAAGTACACGTGTGTAAACCACAAAATGATAATCAGGATAAGTTCGAAAAGGAATTATGTGATTTAAAAGAGAAAATTGAGGATATGCATCACTATAATGCCCGAATGTACGATCAAAGATGTGAAGCTATTGACCTGCAATTTAAATCAAATCGAGAAAAGAAGAAATGCAGAAGGAGATATATAACCTGTAAGATCAAATAGACGAATTCCGATCTCGGAACCCAAATCAGTAACATCGTGATCGAAATCGGAAGCAGCACAGGGGATATCGGCGAACTTTCAACAGACAAAATTATCCGTAAAATAAGAAGTAGATTAGGGAATATCACTGGACATTTATCTCAAGAATTCAGTTTTGAATTATATAGTTATGAAATTCATACAAAAATTTTTACATTTTATTTGGACTATTTATTCAAGACACGAGGACGTGTCTTCTATGGAGCGGAGGAATATATCACCGGACATTTGGGTGCTCATATTTCGGAAAGTATAAGTAAATGGAATTCGTTATCAACATATATTTTGGACATTATTTATTTTAACTATTTCTTAAAAATCTAAATTGTTAAAGTCAAGTTTCGATATCTTAGTGTTAATTAATTGTCATAAAATCTAAATTGCTAAAGTCAAGTTTCGATATCTTAGTGTTAATTAATTGTCATTCAACAAATACTTTTGGCGCATCCTTAATCCTTAAATTGACTCCATTTAGACAGTGTACTTTGTGGATAAAAAGGACTAAGTCTTAACCAATTTGTGTTTATTTAGTTTTCTATAGTGACATTTCTATGGACAATGCTAATCTCTATTTGTTATATATTGTTGTTATTTTATTTGTTATATCAGTTTAGGTTTATAGTTCGGTTAAGCCGGACTGCAAAATAAAAGTTATAGAACGGAAATATATTCCTTCTTGATTTAATAACCGGAAAGCCTTCATTTCCCCGGTTTTAATAACGTGGCTTGAAACCCAAATTCCAGCATATTGAAAGCCGAATGATACTTTTGTTGAATATAAATACAAAATGTATGAAATCAAAATCGGACGAAAAATAAATCAAAATTTTGAAAAAAAAATACCATGAAAACGAATCGGATGTACATATTTTACGAAAGGATATGGAGTAAATGAACATGAGACCATATCACATATGTAGACTTCAACTGCAATAATTTTAATGGTCATTTCGGAAATCTATTCCTCATCAGCAGGACTAAAACCTAAACAAAGGAAATTCATTATTTCAAAAAATGTTTAAAATGCATAAAACCAGACGAAATCCGAATAACCAGTAATATCAAATATAGCTGAGGACAAAACTACGATGGTGTGAGTTAATCCTTTGGTTTTAGAATTTACAAAAAATCAGTTAATTGTAGTTGAACAAAGTTTATCTCGTGTACAAAAACACCATATGTAAGAAAAATAAAGAGCATACATCTCTAACACGAGGAATTGTTTTACCAACTCAACACTGCAATAAAAGACAAACTCGTGTATTAACTCCTGTGTGCATTATGCAGTCATATTCAAATAAAGGGGGAAATCTTAGCATGGGGTAATATCTGCAATATGTACACACATTCCAGTTTTTCTTAGGGGAAAAACGGTTCTGATCCAAATTTGTTAGGGAGAAAAATAGGGTCGATCCAGTTTTTCCCCCGGGAAAAAAACTGACATGGGGGGAAATGGCTATATGACAACGGCACTAGCAAAAGCCAAAACTTCCCCTTCATATATTTGTCAAATTTTATATTTTAACTCTAAGTATATTTGTCGAATTCTCACCGAAAGAATATTTGTCGAATTTTAGTGTCTGCCTCTTTTTATTGATACTAGATTTACCGGAAAAAGGCATCATGTTTCATGACGTTAAAAATTTACTGTCAGTTTTATTTATATCTCAAAATAATCACATTGTCGGACGTTTGGACAATATGTTGATACCTGCATCGAATAAATGCACAGTTTGATAATTATATGGCGTTGAAAATACGTTATAAATTAAAGTCTGTGTTGCTAATTGTCAGATTGTAACTATAGAAAGTGTGATATACTGAACAGCTGGCATTGTTATATCACGGTGCATCACCTAAACGGTTGCTATCGGTTTTTTTGTGCGTCCCTGGATGCTATCGGTAGTATTTACGGTTGCTATACGTTCAAAGTAGCATGTTTGACGATGGAGGGTGACAGTAAAATTAATTTTACAGTAACAAAAACTAGTAAGTAGCTGTCAACAAATGGTGCACGGAATGAACGATAAATTAAAGTTATCGACCATGAATTCAAATTTTGTCAAGCAACCATTTAATGAATCATTCAAAGGATTGATATCTACAAATTATTGTAAATAACTTTATTTTCTATTCTCGCCCTTTGTGCAGACCTTTTACATAAAAATATTATACCCTCAAAATTTATTTTTCTTCAGAAATGTTAAATAAACAAATAGCGTTCAATTAAAGATAGTTTTCATAAAAATCCAGATCATTTACGTTTTTTCCAAGGCTACGGCTGCTATAGGAATCGTTTGTAAATTGGCACCGGCTATTACCAGACTAAAATGCACCGGATGCTATATGATTTTATTTTCTTTTTTAAGCAAAAAAGAGAAAATTAAAGACAAGCCTATGGCTAAATGCCCCTAAAAGGAAAAGAAAAGAGCCAAAATCATCTGATTATCTGATAACGACACCAATTTCCACTGGCTATGAAGAACCAAAGTCATCAGACTTAAGAAGAGCCCCGAAAAAATGTAATAAGAAAACAAAGAAAAACTAAAACAAAGAGAGCCTTGTATACTGAAAGTGATGATGAGAAAATTGTTTCGGATATGACTGCTCTTTTGCCATCTGTTGTTCATAGCTGCAGTTCCGTAGCCCTTGTGGTCTTTTTTATGTTTTTTTTTAATTTTGGCAGATCATCTATTATCTTCAACTATCATAATTTTAGCACAAGGACCATAAGAGCTACGGACCCGCAGCTAATTACCGCTTCTATTATATGTATACCTAAATGCAATCTTGTTCCTTTTGTACTAGAGAAGCAGAAAACACCTTGCGTTTTTGTAGTTTGATTTTAGTTAAGTTAATGGAATATCGATGTATGTGTTATTGTCTACTGTACATTTACTCTTCACGTTCCATTAAGATGTATGACAGTCATTGTATTTTTATGTTTACTTGAAATGAAATGTAATCTTTATTTTAGAAAGGTATATGTGTTCTCACATTGTTTGGATATAAATAAATCTTCATACATACATTTCTGTTAACATAATATAAACATGTGAAGACTTTTTTATTTATTTTACACAAAAAAATTTTCACATAAAACAATATATCATGAAATAAGAATATATCACTATCTTTGTGTCATATTAAAAATGAAGAACTCTTAAAAAAAATCAAAATAAAAAAGCACAACCCTTTTGTGAAAATACTGAAACGAAGAATATTTTTGACATTTATCTAATCAACTGTGTCAATGTTCCACAAATATAATGTCATCGCAAATTAAAAAAAAAATCATTTGAAACAATAAATATAGTACACACACTAACTGATTAGCTTTAAAGTTTGCCACGACTTAAAAGCCTGTAGTTATTTTATCTAGAATGTATGAATAATAATGTGCATATGCATGTTTTTTTTCTAATTTTTTGTCGCTTTTTTGTACTATATTTACGGAATCGATGTAATCTAGTTCCGAATAAAAATTTTTTTCCGTGTACTATAATGTTAAATTTTCATGAATTACACAGAAAACTCCATGTTGGAGGAGTGTTCGATTCATTGAACACCTTTATTGACCAAAGCCAATACACATTTCTTTTGTTATTCAAATACCGAAGGACAGCGTCTAGAAACTACTAAAGAATCATGGGCAATATACCCCCGACTCTTTAGAATTTACCCATGATTCGTTATTAGTTTCTAGAGACGCAGTCATTGGGAATTTGAATAACAAAAGAAATGTGTATTGGCTTTGGTCAATAAAGGTGTTGAACTCCCTAAATGAGTGTTTATGAAATTTAAGAAAATTTAACAATATAGTATACGGAAAACTTTTATTCGGAATTGGATTACATCCGTAAAAATATCACATGAAGCGACAAAAAACTAGAAAACTGTACATTATGCACATTATTATCCATGCATTCTAAATAATATAGCCACGTACGATCAAGCCGTGGCAATTTTTTTTAACTAGTTTATGTGTTGAGGCGTTTTGAATATGAATTGCATTACGAACTGTTGAGAGAGATTGACCTATTGTATTGAAATCAATGTGTTTTCTTTAGAAGTTTGTAACACCTTAAAACAATATAAGGCTTATTTATATTGATAGATAAAACTTAATCCTCTGATTGAAATGGCATTAATCAATCTATCTCAACAGTCCGTATACAAATTCATATTAAAAACACATGAACATATACACCTGATGTAAATAAAATATGTTAATGCAGGTCTGGAGGAGCGTAACATATACCGGTCAAAAAGAAACCTTACTCTACTTTCTAATTTTATATTAGGGAACGACCATTTGATTTTTATGGGGGGGGG
>MJUU01060299.1:7701-36519 GCA_002080025.1 Modiolus philippinarum
CAATCGTTCAGTAAGCTCTTTGTTTGCACAATATTGAGCATTTATTTACATTATTGTACTCTTTTCACAAATCGAATATTAAAGTAGCCGTTTGGTGGTGATTTGCAAACGAAATATGAAGTTTTATGTCCGATCGCACTATTATTAAAATTCATCATAGTAAACTATCGCTCCTCTCGAGTTTTCATGCAAGAAAACTGTAGCCCTCGTGCAAGTAAACTTTCGCTCTCAAGACAGAACCCTATCGCATTTACTGGAATTTTCAGCTGTTACGATATGATGCGGCTTGACAACGATGAACCTAGGTTGCTAAATGCGAAAGACATGTTTTGCAATAAGAACAGATGTTTTAATAGTGAAATTATTACCTAAAATCATAAGTAGGTAAAATGCCTTTAAAATATGTCAAATTTTAAATTATTCTAATATAAAGGTATTTTGTAATCATAATAATGCTCATGACTTATATATTTCAACGTCAAATACTAATTTCTGTCAGAAAAAAAATGTATTTTTAACCTAAATGCCTTATTTTTCGTCTAACTGATTGTTTATTTTCCCATAATACATCTGGAACACACAAGTCAATTTCGCAGGGAATGCAAGTCAACCGTTTTTCCCTTTCGCACTTTCATGATAGTGTTTATTTCAATCATAAACTAAGACGGACAAAATTAAAAACATGGTTGTTTTGCATTCCATTCAAACTTATTCCGATACTATTTCCGCATGTGCGAAGTATGAGGTTATTGAGTATTATACTAGCTGCTATGTTAGAATTGTATATATACTTTTTGGGTTATGCCAGTCATATTATTGAGCACTCCATCATTATTGACAAGTTATTTTCGTTTTGAAATTAATCACTTCAAAACAAGTTATTTATTGTAGAAATTGATAGATACGTTGCAAATATGAATTCAGCAAATACATTACAATTGAAAACTGCAAAACAAACAGTAAACAGAATTGTGCATTAGTGCTGATGGCACTCTCCATTAAAGGGAGGAAAGATCATGACAGTTACACGCTTCAACATGTTAGATAAACAAACTGTTGTTGCGTAAACCATTAGCGACATCCTGTTTTGGAGGTCTGCCGGAAACAAAATGGTTATTCACATGTTTCAAACAAGGAATCTACACAGACTGCATATAAATACCCTTGACTGATAATTGAAGCCCTGTATCTACAGTTCCTGTAGGATATGTGGTTTGAACCTCTTGTTTGGAACAATTATCAAGAATGACTGATCGAATGTTTATTACTAAGGCTTTTTTCAAAGATTTACAATCTCTCAACGGAAAATAACGACAAATTTAAAATTTCACAAACATGATGCATTGATATTAATTCAATTGGATGTTAGTCGAGAATATTCAATGCTAACACTGACCTCTTTAAAAGCCGTAATAGGCCTGATGAATGTCAAAATGCATTAAATCAAATCTGTATTGCTTCTTTCTTATTTTAATTTGTATACTGAAGTTATCTTAAATTAAGTTTTCTGCAGATTTCCATTTGGACAGTGTATGACTTGTCAGTGTATAATGCAGAAATGTTGGAATAAGGTGAAACAATCATATTGTCAATGGAATTAAAATACATAAGTTGGACTTTTTCCTAGTTTGATTTTTACTGTGAGTCTTTTTGTGTATTTATTTTTAGCCATTCACCACACATAGGGGGAGGGTTTGGATCCAAGAAAACGAGTTTAACCCCACCGCAATTTTTGCGCCTGTCCCAAGTCAGGAATATGTTGGTCATTGGCTTGTCCTTGTCTTCTTATAAAATTTTAGTTTCTTGATATTTGGGTTATTGGATGTGGTTTGTTTCCATTGATTTATTCACCTTTTTACCTTTTTGGGCCATTTAGGGCTTACTATATGGTGTGAGGTTCCTCACTGTGTTAAAGACCATATGGTGACCCCTAGATGTTTTGTTTTTTGTCGTTTTAACCTGGATATGGGATGTTGTCTCCTTGACATTTACCCCATTTCCTTTCTTTTTCATATACATATTCACAATGTGATCGTACTGGTCTGAGCTAATACGTAGGAGAATATCTGAAATGCAATCCGTTGCTGACTAATTTAAATAGGATTTTTGCCACGAAAATGCCTCAAAAACTATACTCAAAAGATGGAAAGGTTTCTATTATGTAAATTAAGTGTGAACATTGTATCTCTTGGTCTAAAACTCTCACCCATACATGTTTGTACCTTTCATAATATATGGACACGTTAGTTCCAAATGTTAGGATATTTTTATGATAATACATTTATTATTAATGACTTTTGACCTTTGGAAAATACAATCTTTATCTGTTCAGAAATCGTAAGGTCCGACCTGTATTAGGAAATCTTGACGGAGCTAAATTCTAATAATTTTACAAATCAATGATGTTTATTTTTCTCAGTCCTATATTTTTGAATTATGACTTGGATAAATTATTAAAGCTTCTCCTACTTACAGAGTATATGTTTCACAACCGATTCGTTACGCGAGAGCTAGCACAAATTATACAAACTTTCTCATTAGACATAGTTATCTCCGTGACCGCCTTTTTTATCAAGGCTTCAAAAAATTCCGTCTCATACTATCATTAAAAAATTCTTTAAAAGATATTAGTGCCTTGTACAAAAAATTGAAGTGTCGGTCCGAACTCTGATTCAAGATTCCATTTTTACTTAGTACTAGGATGATCATTTCTTTTAATTGTCTACGACCTTTCAGTAATTGCTGTTGAGTTGCTACCGGACACTGCCGCAATGGAAGGGGAGGTTTGGGGTGCAATAAATCGGTTTAACCCACCAATTCTTTTGAAATGCCTGTACCAAGTCAGGACCATTCCGATCGATATTTTTTTCCGGTGATTTCCACCTGATTTGTCTGTCTCATTGACTTCGGCTCTTGACAACTCTGTTCGGTGATTATGTCATTTCACCCATTTGTTAATAGCTTATTTTCTATCTATAATGGAGAGGCTATTGTTAAATAAGTAACAAAATACCGAAGTTACTATGAATTTAGTTTCTGCAAATGCGCGTTTCGACAACCTATGTCTCTTCTGTGCAGATCAAATCAAAACATTTGGAAATCCATGGACCAAAATATGTGTAAAAGTTGATAGATAACAAATTACCCATATGATCTAAAAAAGAAAACCAAAATCATCTAAGGACAGACCTATGCATGAGAAAAATACTCCTTAGGTTTAAACAAATTTTCCTTGAATTTAGATATTGAAGTTTTAGGACCAGCATCAAAGTATTAGTTACTGGGCTGGTGAGTACTCTCGGGGACTACAGGAATACAGTCTGGTAACAGTGATCCCTCCTGTTAACATAAAACACAAAAGAGCTCCTATCTCGAAAGTCCTGTATTTACTGCTATCGTGGTATTTTGTTGTTTTATCTAGGTTGTTGTGATATTATTTTGGACCAGAAAAACGCCGAAAGTCTGCATCCAAGTGCTAATAGTCTGTTCAGGTGAAAAAAATCAAAGGATTTATTATATTCTTATATTTTCTAACTCCTGTGATTTGCTCAATTGTGGTCACATGATTTTGTATATTTCTAAGAGTTGTCAATAAATTTAATTGACTTTACATATGGACCTCTGCTAAAAATAGATCAGTTTTACATCATCATCAAATAAGAGATAAAGACGAATTGACTTTATGAATTGAATTTACGTATTGACCTCGTACTCAAATTATATAAACAAATATTTTGTTTTATTAAATTTAAAAAAATTCTTAAATATGATTGATTTGTCTATTTCTTATATACAAATCAGGCAAATTTAGTTCTACAACTGTAATAGAAAATACGCATTTGAAAAAAATCAAATATAAGATTGAGATTAATTAGTGAAAGTCCCTATAAAAATCCTAGAATTTGGAAAATAATAAAACTATTATAGTAAATTCAATTCAGTCAATGGCGAAATTTATTGACATGAGAAAGGTATATTGACACTCGGACTACAACAATTCTCCGTTCTATGTAGATCTTTTTCTATTCTAGTCGAACCAAGGATGTTTGGCTTGTATAAAAGGTGATGAAAGGATGCAAATGTTTTACATTAAAGTGTTATGCCGGAAGTTGAACTTGTTTTAAAAATGAAATTAATTCAAGTTCGTTCCAGACAAAAACTTCCTGTAAAATCTTGATAAAACTGAAGACGAAGACAAAGCACGTAAAAGACACATTAATGCTGATTACAAACATTTTAACACGTTGTCAGATTTAAAAGGATGATCACGTGTAGAAAGACTGGTGCTTATGGTAAGTTCTTCGATAATATTATGTGATATGGAATGAGGCAAAAGTCAAATTCATTCTCTATATACAAACTTTATGATGTCCATAAATGTATATGATTATCAAAGAAAAGGGGCAGAAACGGGAAAATATTTATAGATAGGTTTGCTTCTATCAGCTGTAACTGTAGGTGTTTTACAAAGTGGCCAAACTGTCGCAGTATGTCTTTATGACAGCGGTAATGAAAGTACAGTCATACGGGGGAACAATTTGGGCCTTTGATGAGTTCATTATTCTTGCTAAGAGAAAAGTGCTAAAAATCCCCCAGGAAGTATAAATATTGTCCACATGTACTTTTTAAACGAAGCAGCTGTATAATAGGGTTGATGTCACAACTTAACACTATATGGGAGATACAGTACATTTCTGCAGATTGACATTCTGATAACAGCTATCTCAACAGACAAATACATGTTAAAACCAGTAAACAAAGTAATTGGACAACGTTTAAAAAAATCGGTTTAAATTACGGAGTATATTCCTCTTGTAATACCTCTGTTCTCAGCCACTTTTGACTATTCTGTTTAGATCCTATTTGGTAATTTGTTCTCTATCAGATCTTACACATATTTCGGTTGGTGGATTTTCAAATATTTTTATTTGATCTGCACCGAAGAAACACAAGTTGTCGACATGGCCATATATGCATTAACTACATCAATAGTGACTCTGGTATTTTGTTAATTTTTTGCTGTTAATTCGTCGTCTTGAAATCACAATGAGACCTTCAACAATTTGGTTTTTAGTAAGGTTAAGACGGCCCGTGGCACCAGTTTGAGTTGAATTCATTACTAGATAGTCGAACAACACTGCAGCCATGTTTCTAGATAGAGAAAGGGGAGGTTTGGGTACCCATAAACCGGTTTAACCCTACCGCTGGCTGTTGCCAGTGCCAGTACCGGTACCAAGTCCGGCTATCCCGAGTTCCTATCGTTATCTATGTTTGTATTTTGTCATTTTATTGTTTTTCTTGTGCAGTTCCCTGGTTGATTGTGGCATGTGATTGCAATGTTCGGCCATTGTAAGTGTTTCCTGTTATCTTCCTTTCATTAATTTTGTATATAACCCTTGAATGCGAGATCGTCAACAAACCGAAGGTTTAACTCCCTCCATCGAATGCGAGATCGTCAACAAACCGAAGGTTTAACTCCCTCCATCGAATGCGAGATCGTCAACAAACCTAAGGATCAACTCCCTCCATCGAATGCGAGATCGTCAACAAACCGAAGGTTTACCTCCCTCCATCGAATGCGAGATCGTCAACAAACCTAAGGATAAACTCCCTCCATCGAATGCGGGATCGTCAACAAACCGAAGGTTTAACTCCCTCCATCGAATGCGAGATCGTCAACAAACCTAAGCTAGGATAAACTCCCTCCATCGAATGCGAGATCGTCAACAAACCGAAGGTTTAACTCCCTCCATCGAATGCGAGATCGTCAACAAACCGAAGGTTTAACTCCCTCCATCGTAGTTTTGTCCTTAGCTATATTTGATATTACTGATTATTTGGATTTCGTTTGGTTTTATGCATTTTAAACATGTTTTGAAAATATGGATTTCCTTTGTTTGGGTTCTAGTGCTGCTGATGAGGAATTTATTTCCAAAATGGCCATACAGCGAATTAAATTTTTGCAATTGGAGTAAACATATGTTTTATGGTCTCATGTTCAGTTACTCGATATCCTTTCGTAAAATATATAGTGGCAAAGCGTTCTTATATCGAACTGAACAATGAAAGGATATTGAGTAAATACAGTTCGATTTAAAATGTATTTGAAAACTTTAAACACTTTAATTTACCTTGACAATTTTTCTACGGAAGCGTATTGGCGCCACACAAACTTTTGTTTTAATATTTTGCGTTAAAAAGCAAAAGTTTGCGTTATTTCGCAAAGATTTGCGTAAAAACGCAAATGTTTGTGTTATAACGCAAAGTTTGCGTTATTTAGCAAAGTTTGCGTTATAACGCAAATGTTTGCGTTATTTCGCAAAAGTTTGCGTTATAACGCAAAGGTTTGCGTTATTTTTCTCAAATGTTTGCGTTATAACGCAAAGTAAGTTTTAAATTAAAAGACCCAACAATTTCAAAATTTAGAGTCGTGTACGGTTGTGTACGGATGGAATTTGATATTCGGTCTGACATTTGCACAAATGCAAAAGGATTAAGCATGAAAAGATATATCAGGTTCACCAAATAAAGTGAAGATATGAAAATAATACGATAAATTAAAATATATTAGTATCTCCTACTCACAATATATTATCGAACGAGATAATCTTTCGACAAGCAATTATACTTTAAAAAATGCACAATAATATTGTTTTGATGAGAAGACTAAATATTGTGCCAATCCAAATCAAATTTAAGGATTAAAAATAGTTACACCATATCAGGAAAGATATTTGCTAAAATTGTAAAAATGCAAATGGTAAAGAGAAATAGATTACTGAACATTAAAGATGATTCAAATCAGTTTTGTACAATAGTAAACATTTTGTCCTTTACTGCAAGAAAGAAAAAGGGATATGTATTTTTCATCGTAAATTATTTTAATTCTCTTTTTTTACGATAAAATACCAGGAAGCATAGTATGCCGATAAGCAAGTCTATATGTATGCATTGGAGGATCCAGTGGGAGAGTTCCGGATGTTCGAGTCCACTTTTCTTGATTTTTTTTTTAATTTCGTGCAGAATTTATGTATACATTGACAAAAATGGTAAAAATCGACTAAAAGCACATTTTTTCTGGAATCTCATCGAAACCCCCATTTTCGAAGGATTGATCCGCCGATGTTATGAGAAATAGCATGGACATGTTCCTAACTCTTTGAGGAATGAGACATGGTGCGTCGACAGGGTAAAGCGTCTCCTGCTATGCCTGCATCACACTTCATGTGACAATCCAAATTAATTTTTAAAAAATTAATAAAAGTCGGAAACCGAAATTCTGTTTGTATTGTATTTAATTTTAAAATATCTTAAAGTGAATGATTTATTTGAAACTCCGTTTTATTGTGTATATAAAACTATGAGAGCTTCACTTGCAAGTAGTATTCGTAAAAACCAACTGAAGAAGTAAACTGACGGAAAAATATTGAAATAAAAAATAAACATAAATTACACAAAACAAAAAAGCAAACGAACAAACACACACACAAACACACGAACACACAAAGAAAAGAGCAAAACAAGCAAATAAAATATAACAGAACAAACACGAAAAAAAANAAAAAAAAAAAAAAAAAAAAAAAAAAAAAAACATGTTTAATTTGAGACATATCTTTATGGGGTTATTTGCATTTTATGAGATTTGTCAACAATCAAATGCGCCAATGACAAATGGCCAGTAGACTTGAATATGGGTATACTATGTATTAATGTGGGATTTTTTTTTAGATATAATCGCTTGTCAAAATATTAATCTCTTGTGCGTAGGAGATAATCTTTAGGGAGAGAACCAAAAACAACGTGTATTATTCAGTTTAATTTGTGTAGCTATTCTACTTTATCATTCTTCATCCTTTAGCCGTTATGTTGATTTTAGCCCGAAAATCAAACGCTACCCGTACACATCCCTACACAAGTCTTTATTTCGATTTCTTTATACGAATACATTATCTATCAATTTAAAATGAACTTTGCGTTATAACGCAAACTTTGCGAAATAACGCAAACTTTGCGGAATAACGCAGACTTTGCGTTTTAACGCAAACATTTGCGAAATAACACAAACTTTGCGTTATAACGCAAAATAAAAAAAAAAAAGTTTGTGTGGCGCCAATACGCTTCCGTATTTTTCATTGCAAATAACTTACATTTAAATCTACATATATAAATATTTTTCAAGTAACAAACCCTTTTCATTGAAGACATATTCAAGCAGGCACATACTGAGGGTACATAACTTAATTTGTCAGTTGGTAATGGGTCTGGAGCTGGCATGTCAGTTAACTGCTAGTAGTCTCTTGTGATTTCATGTTTATGTCCGTATATTTAGTTCTTTCAGTTTCATTTTTCACAGTTGACTCAGTCCTGTTGCCAACTGAATTTTACTGTTGTTACGATCGTTTTTTTTATTTATCACATTGGCTATAGGGGGAAGGTTTGGGCCCAATAAAACTAGTTTAACCCGCCGCAGCAGGTTTGCGCCTGTCCTAAGTCAGGAAATTTATTAAGCCTTTGTGTGTCTTGTCTGTTTTCTAGTTAGTTCACTTTATGTCTATCGGAGTCTAGGAAGATGCTTATTTCGCTGAACTTGATTACTCTTTTATTTAGGGGCCAACTCCGACCTACCGTTGGATGTGGGGTTTCCTCACCGTTCATTGAAGATCTTATGGTGGCTTTGAGTTGTTATTGCTCCCCTTAGGGTCGTTGTCTCTTTGACACATTCCCCGTTTCCCTTCTTTTTCTTACATATGCACTTTGAGGTTTTCTAAGGAAATAATGACAAAAACTCGATAAAATATTAGAAGCAACACTTGATATCATAGCACCTTCGATTTCTATAAAAAAAAATCCGGAGATTTATGCAATTTAAGTACAATAGGAAGACATTAACAATTAATATGAAACATAACCATGATTGTCTCTAGATAGTACAATGACTAACTGTTGTTATGTGGGATAATTGAATATAGACGTCAATTTCGGAAATAGACTTCTCCTCATCAGACCATCAGATGTAGTTATAGTTATTAAGTATATTAACAGTAGGTAATCATATATCACTTCATAAACAGACGGATACTCTTCTATCATTGGAACGATTTAGTCTTAATTTTAAACTGAATTGCGTCTAGTGGCCTGAAAAGAGATCTCTCTAGAATAGAATGGTCAAAGTTCTTAGCCAATAATTATTCATTGTAAACTTAATATTCACAAAAGCATCAAAGCAAAAGAGAACATGTGTGTGTGAGCCTGTGTGTGTGGTTTATGTGTGTGTGTGTGTGTGTGTGTGTGTGTGTGTGTGTGTGTGTGTGAAGTGCGAATCTCATTTATAGTTTTGTAAGACAGCTATAGTTTACATAATACAAAGCTTTCTCACAATTCATTGTTGATGTGTGCCCTGTGCCCGGGCCCTGTGGTTGTTAACATGTTGTGGTTGTCATTTTTAGTCTTTTTGTAGGACAACGGATGATATTAATTGTAAGAAAACTTTGCTAGTTTATTTTATGTTTGTTCACGATCAAGCATCCATGTTTGAAAATTAAAATGGATGTGACGTTGTTTAATATCTATCAACGAATAGGATAAAATAATAAAAACGTGCAGATTGAATTCCGCCCAAACATCTGCTTGGGACCGTCTTGAACTTACTATAAGGTATGAACAAAGCTCATTGTTGAAGGCCTCTTGTAATCTTCAAGATGAAGACCAACAATAGAATCGTTGTTCCATTGTTTGCTTGTAGATATATTTGTGGAGACTTTCGCTCGTGTGCATTTACTCCATATTTTTTTCATTGTTGACTGGGACATCCATATGACGTAATAACATTTTGATTATCTCAACGTAATTTTCCAAAGAGGGAAAGAAAAATTGGCTTCTTATTTTTGTATTTATGTCAGACTTTCAGTTTCCCCTGGTTTCATTCATTTAAATGCATTTTTTTAGAAGTTTTTAACCCCGAAGTACATTAATTATTTTTCCTTAATTTATTTTCTTATATCTCAAAAAGGTATTCTGAAAAATTCGGTCCTATATATTTTGTCACATACATTTATGCTCAAATCGTTCTGATATAAAATTAAAAAAAATACCAAAGTTACTGCTTATATAATTTCTGCAGACTGTGCTCCTTGAGGTAGCCGATAGTTTAGCGACGAGCACTCCTTGACCCATCTCTCTTAATTACGTTTGGTTTTATTCTTCCTTTCTCAGGATTGTGGTCTACCTGTATTGGGTTTTATTTGTATGTTTGTTATACTACAGGCAAACGGGATAGAGAAAGGGGAGGTTTGGGTACCTATACATCGGTTCAACACTACCGCTAGCTCTTGCTAGTGCCGGTACCAAGTCCGGCATTCCCGAGTTCCTATCGTTGTTTACATTTTTCTTTTGTCTTTTTATTGTTTGCTTCGTGCAGTCCCTTGGTAGATTGTGGCATATGATTGTAATTTCCGGCCATTGTAAGTATTTCCTGTTATTTTCTCCATATTAACACAGCCATGTCTCTATAGTGCAGATCAAATCAAGACATTTGGAAGTCCATAACCAAAACTTTGTAAAATCTAATAGAAAACAAATACCCAAAATTAATCTAAATGAAAAGCCAAAATTAATGAAAAAGGAGGAGCCAAGCTTTCCTCTATTTTTCTTTACTTTTTCGTATCCCAAAACTGAGATCAGCAACCTATCTTTTTCCTTTTAATTAATTCTGTTTTTTTTTAATTTCTTAGCAGAAAATCAAATTTTGTTGACATTCTATTTATTTTCTTATAGAGGAACAAACATCCTTAATATCCACACGAAACGATAATTCAGTTTGGCCCTTTAAGAAACCAACAAAACAAGGAGTAATTTATATCCTACATACATTTCATTGAACCTATAATTGGAACTTTATTTAACGACCACGCCGTAATGTTCAGATTTGTACTTATATAGGTACAAAATGTACTTATATCTATCAGATATTGCCGTATCTGAGTCTCCACCGTTACAGAAATAGTAGACAGTATATTTGAAAATCGTATTACATTTAACAGAAGTGTTATTGTCTAATTCCTGATAGGTTTGTTGTACAGAAAATTTGTCTGAGGAAGATAACATCTAAATCGATCCTGTTATCCATAAAAGTACACATCAAAGGTCAATATTAAACCAGCGAATTTTAGAAAGGTCTTTCATCACAGTGACTACATTAATGCAAGAAAGGTACAAAAGAATAGCGTTTAAAGATAGGGCGAAAATATTTAAATAATTCTAAAAACAAAATACGGAAGTTCCGTGAATTTTGTTTCTGCATGTCTGATTTCGATAGATTAAGTCTCATCAATGCAGATCAAATCGAAAGATTTGGAATGCCATAAACCGAAGTATGTGTAAAAGCTGATAGATGTCAAAATACCAATAAGATGTAAAAAGAAAAGCCAAAATAAGCTCAGGACAGAGCTATGCAAGAGTTGGTGAATACCGTCATGGACTAACAGTCCACCAGCAGAGGCATCGGCTCAGTGGTAATAAATAACAAATACCGAAGTTCTGTGAATTTTGTTTCTGCATATGCGCATTTCGACAACTTATGTTACTTCAGTGAAGATCAGATCGAAACATTTAGAAATTCAGCAACCGAAAAATTTGCAAATCTGAAAGAGAACAAATTATCAATAAAATCTAATAAGGAAAGCGAAAAGAAACTAGGGGCAGAGCTATGCAAGAGGGAGGTAGTCCTTAGTTTTTAACCAAATTTTCTTAAATTTATATATTACAAGTTTTAAAATATAATCGGTTTTCGAGCAAGCACCGTGATACTGGCTGCAACATGTAATTGGTTTACGTAAATTTAAATCTTGATTGTATCTCTTATATGTTGGGTGTTATAATAATCTATTATGAACTTCTCCCGAGGGAACCATTTTCCTATAGTGTTGTCTGGTGTGTATAGTGCCCTGGCCGCGCCGAGAAAAAACCCCAACTTAAGCTTTACATAACGCCTGGTTGGATAGATTTTACGTCAATTATCTCTGTTGTAGGTTAGTACTTCATGCTCAATTTATAACATCTTCAAGCAGATTGAAAATTCAATTATTCTTTTGCAAAATCTTCCCGCCCTTAACTATTTTGAACTGCCAAAATTGATGATTCAGTTCTAAAATGTAACAAATTCCGGACATTATTAAATCCCCATAGAGTCCCTTTGATTTTCGTTGTCCTCGAATATAGTTCCTATTTATTTAGTTTATCACTTCATTTTGTTGTTTATATGATTATGTTATATGATTCCTTCTTTTGATATGTTATATGATTCAGTATGTTTCAGGGCTTGATTGAAAGATGGGACATTGAATATTTTGTTTTAAATGAATATGATATAGAATTAGATTTGAATGGAGTGATTTGGTCGGGTGCAGAACGGGGAACTTTCCTGTTTTCGGAAAACCAGTTTTATCAATGGTGAAACTTATGTCTGTTCGAAGTTGAATAAAAAAAATCCCGGCGAAAGAATTTTCCAATTTTTTATTTCGTATTTTATCATCTAAGATGCAAAATTGCGTTTGGTTAGAATAGGCACCTTTTTAATAAAACAAATAATTTCAAAGCATTGTTTAATTTCAAAGGTCGTTCAAAATAGAAATCAGGGCAAAATAACGCTTTATTACCAAGATAAATAACGATGTGTGAAAATTGAACAGTACCATAAACCAATTATTACAGTAATGACCGTGTAAATTACAAAAGTTTGATTTCAAGTCATCCGGTCTTGGCATGCTGTCGGCTCGTGCACTATACACACCAGACAACACTATAGGAGAACAGTTCTCGTGGGAGAAGTCTATAATTTATTTAGTACATAACGGAAAAATAAACAAACTGAAAAAGATGCCAAGTAAAGTAAACCGGAAGTCACGTGAGGTATAGTCCCGTTGTCAAGTATACTATCAACAAATAACTGTTCAAATATAGTGACGTCAGATTATCCAATGAAATTGTAGGATTTTTACCTGTACTGTACATGTCATCATTTAACACTTTACTGTTTTAGGGAATCTGGCAGTTCAACAAGACAGGCTGACAGTCAGTTCCATTTCAATGGCGCGTTGACATTCTATTCCACCTTCAAATTCAGAAGAGATTCTTCCTAAAAAATATTTTACTCAGATTAAAGGTATGACAATAATGCGAAGAATATTTGGATAAAATTTTTTTATTTGAGACAGAATGTGAAATGAATTCCAAAAATATGGACAGTTTCCTTTTACTTTATCCCAATCCGGTTTATTAAAACGGTGAGTCCAAACAAGTTACAATATGGACGATGCATACTTATATTTATGCATATTGTAATTTTATCTCTTTAACTTTTAGTATAAAAAAACTAAATACCGAAGTTACTGTGAATTTACTTTCTGCATATATAATTTATCAAATACAAGAAAAAAAAAAAGAATTTGAAAAGGAAGGTAGGTGAAGGTGACATCGGGCTGTAGCACTGTTGCATCTTGGGTATGCCTAATTCTATAACACCAATTTGCAGCAGTCAATAATACAAAAAAACCCAATACTTGGCAAAAAAAATAATGTAATGGGTATTGGATAACCTGTGTCTGAATTGAAAGGCTATAATGAGAAGCATTTGTCGGTTATCTCCCTGTACCAAGTTAGTTATATAGGGTCAGAGTGGAGATAATTAAAATTATTAAACTTCATGCAAATTTCTGATGAAATCCAGTCATTTCGTTGGTTCTCCTGAATGTGGTATTTTGCAGTATTTTTTGTTTGCTCCGCCTTCCCCTAGCAACACGTGATATTTTTGCGTAGCAAAGAAAATATCACGTGCTGAGAACGAAGTTTGCCGAACTCGGAAATATTAGTATTTAGTGCTATTTACTAACTTAGCTGAAGCAGACCAATTCTTCGTTTTCATGATTTATGTAAATTTCTGTCGCTAACATACATTATGGTGTTTGGAGAGGTCTCTTTATAGACAACTGAAGAACTTTTAGATACGAAAAACAACAACTCTACGAAACAAACGTACTGTCGCCAGAGGTATAGTGGTAAATACTTCAAGTTCCATGACACAGGCAGCTTGTTTCATATAAGATGTCAGTCCCACCCTCTCTGGAAGAAGAGAATGAGGGACTGACATTTTTTATGAAACAAGTGCCTGTGTTCCATGAGTATCTGGCAGAGAAAAATGAGTTTTAAGGGTTTCAGAATGTGAATCTAAATGTTATGAATTCAATTATCCAAACTCTTGTTCAACCAACAGTACCATGAAATCATAAACCGCAGCATTGTTTCTAAGAATGACTTTATTTTTCATTTTAGCTTTTTCGAGTTTTGATCTTCTAGTTGGCACATGTTAGAGTATACAAAATGTGTGTTAAGGTGTTGTTATCCATATTATGTTCTGGACTTAAATACACGTAACTTTTTCATGAGAAACCATATTATTTATTCAGAAATAAGGTAAAAAGAAAGCATTCAGTATAAAAAAACATACTGCCTTCAGTGGGGGTGTTATGGTAGATTAATATTACCACACTTAGAAAGAATATCACATGAAGAGATAATATCACCCTCGACTCTGTCTCGGGTGATATTTTTCTTCGTGTGATATTTTTTCTTCGTATGGTAATCTACCATAACACCCTCCACTGAAGGCAGTATGTTTATATTTACATATCAATAGCCTCAAATTAAAATTATCTCAACTTTGACCATATACAGTTAACTTGGTACAGGGAGATAACCGACCGATGTTTCTCCACTTTGACCATATACAGTTAACTTGGTACAGGGAGATAACCTACCGATGTTTCTCCACTTTGACCATATACAGTTAACTTGGTACAGGGAGATAACCGATCGATGTTTCTCCACTTTGACCATATACGGTTAACTTGGTACAGGGAGATAACCGACCGATGTTTCTCCACTTTGACCATATACAGTTAACTTGGTACAGGGAGATAACCGACCGATGTTTCTCCACTTTGACCAATATACAATTAACTTGGTACAGGGAGATAACCGACCGATGTTTCTCCACTTTGACCATATACAGTTAACTTGGTACAGGGAGATAACCGACCGATGTTTCTCCACTTTGACCATATACAGTTAACTTGGTACAGGGAGATAACGGACCGATGTTTCTCCACTTTGACCATATACAGTTAAATTGATACAGGGAGATAACCGATCGATGTTTCTCCACTTTGACCATATACAGTTAACTTGGTACAGGGAGATAACCGACCGATGTTTCTCCACTTTGACTATATACAGTTAACTTGGTACAGGGAGATAACCGATCGATGTTTCTCCACTTTGACCATATACAGTTAACTTTTTACAGGGAGATAACCGACCGATGTTTCTCCACTTTGTCCATATACAGTTAACTTGGTACAGGGAGATAACCGATCGATGTTTCTCCACTTTGACCATATACAGTTAACTTGGTACAGGGAGATAACCGACCGATGTTTCTCCACTTTGTCCATATACAGTTAACTTGGTACAGGGAGATAACCGACTGATGTTTCTCCACTTTGTCCATATACAGTTAACTTGGTACAGGGAGATAACCGACCGATGTTTCTCCACTTTGTCCATATACAGTTAACTTGGTAAAGGGAGATAACCGATCGATGTTTCTCATTACAAATTAAAACTCTGAGTGGTAAATTCCTAAGAAGGATTAATCCATGTATATTTAAGACCAGAATAATACTCCAAATAGTAAAGAAAAATGGGCAAACCTCTCCAATTGAAAACATATTGAATAATTTATATCAATTACTACATAAGGTAAGTGTTTCGTGAAAATGTGTAATTTGTTTCTATAGCAACGCTAAGTATTAATATCATTTTTTTCCGTCACAGAAAAACAAACCGTCACTCATGTCCTTGACACTACAGGATATTATGTTTTATGTAGACAGACAGCAGAAAGAGATCCATTCATCTTCATTATCCTATAATAATCATGGAAAGAAATTACGTTAGAAACAGCAAAGTTCAGTTAATCAGATTTAAATGGATAAGTGACATCAGACAGCGTGATTAGGTAGTGACATCAGATAGCGTACATACAGGTCCCTGGGGATCGACCGAAAATAGGTTCTTTCTTTTACTAAGTAGCTGTGATGAATGGTGAAGTCATCACAAACAAATGGGTCTCTGTCTGACGCTTTGACTCTTTTATCTTATTACATCTTATTACGTTTTGTTGGGCGTCAAACTATTTATTATGTCGAACTGATTTCAAAGATTACAGACATGAAATGGGAACTTCCAATCTAATTAAAATTAGATCTACAAATTGTTTCCTATAGTCACTGCTTGGTAGATCTAACAACATCCCATTTTACTTTCTGTTCTGTGACCTTTGACATCAACCAATCAGAATCCAGTCTTCATAATTTTGAAGACATTAAACTCTATGATGAATCAACGAAATTACCAAACAGAATTGTCAAGAGCCGAAGTCCAACGGGCAAAAAGCATTTAAGGAAACTGAACTTCTGAGTACAAAAAGCCTTGGAAAGTAGTCGCAAATAAATTCTTAGGATTCACCCACCCAGTAGCAAGAACTTCAATGCTAATCCAAAAACTGATTTTATCTAGAAACTTGCAAAATTATGTAAAACTTTAAAAAATGCTCAAAACTAAGGAGTACTTTTTTAGTATCTACCTCTTGCATTATGTCCGTCCTTAGCTGTTTTGGTCTTTCCATTTATATCTTTGATTATTTGTTCTCTGTCAGATTTTACAAATTTTGGTTTATGGTTTTCCAGATATTTGGTATGAACTGCAAAGAATAGAAATAAGTTGTCGACATGGCAATATGAAGAAACTGTTCGGTATCTTGTTATTCAGTACTAAAATACAATAATTATTTCCTATCATTTGAATACAGTGAATTGTGTAATATAATGACGTCTGCTGTCACAATAAGGCATAAGTATATGGCAGTTGTAAATTGACACACAAAGTTTAAACATAATTTATGTCAAGTAAGGGTGACGCCAGACAAATTGCAATGGGTGCGGGGTGCGAACTCGACAAAGAAAGTATGAACAAACATCAAATAAATATTGCAATATACAATGTTTTCATTACACAAGATGAAAGCGTCAATTTACAGAGCTTTATATGACGTCAAAAGTACTTGTAGAATTTTCTGATGTTGATCTGAAAACTAGTCATTGTTAGACGGAAGAACTCAATACCGAAGTTACTGTGAATTTAAATTCTGCATATGCGCATTTCGACAACTTATGTCTCTTCAGTGCAGAAAGAAAGTGTGGGGAATGAAAAGAAAAGAAAAATATATGTACCCTTGGCTCATTACATCATTCCCGTTTTTCATAATTTCTTCCTGTTTTTGACAACTAGTACCTCTGTTACCATAAAAACATGCATCATCTGTGTTTGGGTTCTAGTGCTGCTGGTGAGGAATTAATTTACGAAATGGCCATACAGCTCATCAAAATTATTGCAGTTGAAATAAACATTTGTGTTATTGTCTCATGTTCATTTACTCCATATCCTCTTGTAAAATATCAAGATGACGTCCATTTAAGTGCAAACATGCTCTGTTAATTCGTCACAAGTTGCAAGAACGGAGGTGCTTCGGCTTGTAACATGTATGAAGAAAAGTAGTTATTGACAGTTATCGTTGTGTAAACTTTTACCAATTAAATGAGCACCACGTTTAATGTTCTGTATCAATACAGGTTTTCCATTTGAAAATGGTACAAGTGCTCACCCCTAGCAAGCTGAGTAATGTTTAGGTAAAGGTCAATGTTCTAATATAAAAAACCGATTCTAAACTTAGCTATGATCAGGGACAAAACATTATCATACGTTTCTTGAAATAAAAATTGGCTTACACTTTTATCGACCAGCCTAAACATTATTAAACCTGACTTATAATACGCGAATATATGTAACGTTTCAGGTTCGTACCAGAGTTCATTCTCGGGATCTGAGCTCTATATAACCTGGCTCTTTTAGCTCTTAAGTAATATTTTCAGCAGTTGCTCGTCTGGCTCTTCCACTTGGCTCGTCTGGATCACTTTTATAACGTAGTAAAGATACTACTTCTCGATAGCTCGTTAATATTGGTAAGACTTATACAGTCACGTCAATACTATTAACTAATCAGGTTTAGGTATCATCCTTTGGCTGTCAAATCAGTGAGATCCATTGGCTTTTATACCACTGGACGAGTCTAACATTCATAATAGGACTATTCTATTCTTTAAGATTTCATATTACCAAAAGAAGTGTCATATCATTTAAATTCCCTTTGATATGTTATCATTTGCGGACATAGATAAAATTAATTTCCTGACATGATTCATCAATTTAAAAGCGTCTGCAGTTATTTAAATGTGTTGCCGGTATAATAATATGTACATTGTAATCTCACTACATTTACCCACGCCTCCGAAAAAAGAAGCCCCCTCGCTTTTTGTATTTGTATCATCCCTTTATGTATCTTTTTAAGTGTTTTAGGAAGAGAACTATATATTCATGACATCAATTGTATTATTATACAGGAATTATTTACAATGACTGTTCAATAAAAGACATCCCTAGTCTTACATTTTCCACAATTACAGAATATGTACAATATTACAATAATAGATAATTTGTTCAACGTATTCCACTTTCAATTTTCTTCCATTTTCTTCGTATCTCGTAGTAGTCGTCACCGTTCTGCGCACAGTTGGTCAAGTCCGATGCTTGTGTCTGTGCATCAATTAATTTCGTATCACACGGAATCGGGGAATTTATAACTCTCCTAACTGGAGGACGAGGTATCATATGCCGAAGATCTTTCGGGCCAATCTTAACTCGTTTCAGCAAACTTGGGTTACTTACTAATCCTTACAAAGGTCTTTTGTTTGAGAAAATGTTTGACTGTGTTGGCTTGCGTATTATTCTTCCTACTTCTACGGGCTCTGTCCTAGACTCCGGCTCTTGTCTAAGATCATCTTTAACAGAAGTACCCTTATCAAATGAATCAGTTACTGGAGTCTTTGATTCTTTCTTCTTATGATTATCAATCATGGATTTATCATTGTCTATTTTCTCATTTCTGGAACTTTCTTGATCTCCTATATCTTGTCCTAAAATCACAAAAACAGGAAAACAGCAAACACCTACAATGGCCAGGAACTACAATCACATGCCACAATTTACAAGCAAACTGCACCAGAAAAACAATAATGAAAACAAGAGACAAACATAAATAACGATAGGAACTCGGGATAGCCGGACTTGGTACCGGCACCAGCAAAAGCCAGTGGTAGGGTTAAACCGGTTTATGGGTACCCAAACCTCCCCTTTCTCTATCCCGTTTCCCTATAGTATCATAAAGTCTTTTCTTTCTTCTCTTCATTCTCAGAACCACTAATCAGTCCTATGACGTCTCCTGGATCACTTCTTAAACACTCTTCCACGTCAGTACTTGATTCCAGATCTGATCTTGTTTTACTCTTAACATGAGTTTTCTTGCGTCTTTTCATGTCTTATTGCTGCTGTATGAGCAGCCCTCTTCTTCACACCTGAATTTCTTATTCAATGCGGCAATTCCACACTGTACAATGTGGTCTTTTAGGCCATCCATACCACAAGCTTTGTTTGGACTCCATGGACATTTCTGCTGATGTGGCGTAGTCTTGGTTTTTGCCATTATCTGCAAATATAAATTGATAAATTCTTAGTGCTATTCTACATTCTACTATGTACAAACTAATATGTAAATCAAATCATATGTTTTATTAACATGAATGTCTTTCATCCAGAACGGTTGGCGTCGAACCCGTTCTGTCTTAATTTTATCCAAATCAATATCACTATCGTCCCTTGCTTCATCTGCTGTGAAGTTATCACCACTTTCTTGATTTTCATATATATCGTTGAATGTGTCGACTTTACTATCGCTCTGAATATTTTCGACTTGTACACCAACTTCTTTGTACCCTATTTCATCCTGGGGTTTCTCACCTGAAAGTATTTGAGGTGATTGTCTATGCATACGATCTACGTGTATTTACTTGTGGTTTACCTTTTCTTCCTCAGTTAACTCTGTATGTTAGCTCTGATAGTTTTGGAATTACCTTAAATGGTCCTTTCCAAAGGCAAGCAAGCTTTGTCGTTGTTCCAGTTTTGACATTTGGAAAGAAATCAAAGACTTGCTCTCCACGTTCAAAACTCTGCCATGATTACTTTTGATCATGATACCTTTTCTGTCTTTACATCGCACCTTTCACACCCTCTCTTACTTCATCATCAGCATCTTCCATTCTTTCTTTTATTTCCCATGCCCATTTATTCTGGGGAATGTGTGACATTTGGCGAGGCATAGCATATTGTATATCAAGGGGAGTTGCTACTTCCCTACCTAACATTAAATAATTTGGTGTAAATTTTGTTGTCTCATGTTCAGCAGATCTGTAAGCCATGAGAACGTATGGTAAATGTTCATCCCAATCTGTTTGATGTTTGTTAACATAAGAGCTTAGCATTGTCAGTATAGTTCTATTAAATCGTTCAACCATACCATCAGATTTTGGGTGATAGGGGGTTGTCCTAGTTTTATTAATCTGAAACAAAGAACATATTTCATGAAATGAGCACTTTCGAATTGTGACCCTTGATCGGAGTGAATTGCATAAGGTGTTCTGAATCTAGCTATTACTTCCTCTTCTATAATCTAAGCTACAGTCTGGGATTCCATATTTGGCATTAGAAATGCTTCTGTCCATTTTGTATAGTAATCTGAAATTACCAAAATATGTTTGTTACCATTTTTTGGTTAGTGGAAGTTCACATAGAATATACATTGCTATTCTTTCCATTGGGATGCCTGTTTCTACTATTTGCATCGGGGCTCGTTTTTTCGGATTTGGAACTTTCCTTTTTAAGCATTGTGAACAACCTGCTATATATTGTTTAACGTCATTTTGCCATCCGGGCAAATAATATTGACTCCTTACTTTTGGCTAAAGTTTTCCTTATACCGAGATGTGCTGATGTACGATTGTCATGATAATGATTCAGTACAGTTCGTCTCTCTTCCCTTGGTATTACTGCTTGTAATCTCCCATTTGGTCCTTCTTGTAAACGGTAAAGTATATTATCTCGCATTGTAAGAGATTCAAATTGTGCAATCAAAGATTTTAATACTACCGATTCTGAACCTATTTTCTGAGCATCCGGTTTCTTCTTCATTTCCACCCATTTCCGAATAATGGAAATATCTCTAATCTGACTTCTGTTTTTCTGCTAAATTCATACTTATTTGAGTTTGAATTGATGCAATCGTCTCTGAATTTTTTGACGGACTATCCCGCTTTTCCTGATCTTTATTGTTTGGTTCAAAACCGCATTGTCTACAAGGTATACGACTTAAAGCATCTGCGTTAGAATATTGTTTTCCAGGTCGATGGAATTTTCATATCATAGGAACTTAAAATCTGAAGCCATATGTCCTTCAGGTCCTTTAAAATTTAGTAACCATGTAAGTGAACTGTGATCTGTACGGACGATGAACTTTTTCCCAAATAAATAGTGTTTGAAATGTTTCGTAAAATGTACAACAGCAAGTTGTTCTTTTCTTGTGACGCAGTACTTGCGTTATTGCTTGGTTAAAGTACGGCTCGCAAAAGCAATCGGCCTTTCAACATTGTCAATTACTTGTGAAAGTACCCCTCCTATAGCTTCGTTACTCGCATCTGTGTCTAAAATAAATGTTTTCGTAAATCAGGATGAACAAGAATTGGTGAAGAAACCAAATGATCTTTTAGGTCATCAAATGCAAGTTTGCATTGCTCATAGGAAAAATGAAAGGATATGGAGTGAATGTACATCTGACAAAAACGCACACGATACATAGAAAACTCCAGTTTATCAAGGACAGGGCTTTTATTCCTGTCTACATCTTGATGTCGCCTGAAGGTCTTCAACTAGAGGTGAACAATATTCACCCCCTCAAGCGAGATCAAGAAGGCCCCTAGCGTGCACTTAAGCGGTATTCTTGACAAAACTTATATCAAAGTCACTCCCTTGCTCCCCACCCGCCATGGAGTGCCAACTTGGGCGATGCTCAGTGTTATCCAGTCCATTCGAACTTTTTATCTTTTTCAGTCAATCTAAACAATGGTTTTGCAATGCCTGAGAAATTCTTTAAGAACTTTCTATAATAGCTTCAAAAACCCAAAAAGGAACGAAGATCCTTAACATTTTTCGGTATTGGCCAATTTTGTACAATTTTTGTTTTCTCCGGATCAGTGGATATTCCTCCTGATGAGATGACATGGCCCAAATAAACAACCTGTTTGCAAAACAAGTCACACTTCTTAGCTTTAAGCTTCAACCCTGCGTCATGTAAACGAAAATACTTTTCGCAAATTTGAACCCATATTTTCAAATGATAGACCCAGTACTATAACATCATTTAAGTAAATGAGACAGATGTCCCATTTTAAGCCAAGTAAAATAGTTTCCATTAATCTTTCAAACGTTTTTGGAGCTCCTTTTAAACTAAATGGCATTACTTAAAACTCGTAAAGCCCTGATCTTTGAACAAAGGCAGTTTTTGGTTGATCGTTGGGATCACATTCTACCTACCAATATCCGGATAACATGTCTAAAGTAGAGTACCAAGAGTATCCTGACATGTAGTCAAATGCATCATCAATTCTTGGCAGTGGATAAGCATCATTTACAGTTATCACATTCAGTTTCCTATAATCTATACAAAAGCGCCTGGTTCCATCTTTCTTTTGAGCTTAAACCACTGGAGCTGACCATGGGCTAAAAGATGGTGTTATAATTTCATTTTGAACATTTACTTGACTTTACTATCAATTTCTTGAGCAATACTTCCTGGAAATCTGCGCGGCGAATGCTTAATTGGGAGTGATGTTCCAGTGTTTATCTTACGTTTTACTAAACTCGAACGCCCTAATTCTGCATCTGACACTGCAAATAAATTCTTATTTTTGTCAGCAGTTGTTTTATTTGCTCGCCTTGACCTTTACTGACGTGTTTTTAAGATCTTTTTAATAAATCTTGTAAGTCGTCTCGTAATTTTTTAATTCTGTTTGGTCAATTTGTTGCACTGGGCTTACCTAAGCAATTGAAGTCCCAGGATATATAATTTGTTTTTCTTCAGAAGGGTTCATAAGCCGAATAAATATTTCGTTACCGGGTTTCACCAAAGAACGACCAGCTAAACCCTTTTCGCTGCTCATAAACTTTTTACAAGCCTCAACCATCAGATCTGTTTCTGGCATACTATGGCCAACAGGAATATTCACCTTTCCTGGAATAACCATTTCACTGTTTGCGGGTATAACAACTCTTTCACTGGTTACTACTCTAAAGCATCCTATGAAACCTTCATAAATAAGGTTTAATTGAGTACCCTTACTCTCAAGTTTATTTCCCTCTAATAGAAAAAAGAAGGGAAACGGGGAATGTGTCAAAGAGACAATCTATTTTACCTTTGAAAGTTCTCATGAAATCAAGACCAATGATTCCTGATACAGTGACACTAGCTACTAATGCCTCAATGACTATTGTGTCACCATTTTCAAACGAGAGTCTAAAATGAGCTTTGCCCATCATTCTAAGGTGTTCGCCACTAGCAGTTAATATTTGCTGGTTAGTATTTGTCAACTTTGGTCGGTTTGCTACAGGAATTTTCTGGTAGACGCTCTCTGAAATAATTGTAACTGTGGCCCCAGTGTCTAATAAAAACTTAGTTGACTGATTATATAGTCCTACTCTGACATACATTCCAGCCTCATTTGCCGCTGTCGAAACTCAAATATTTCCTTGATTAGCTGTATTCTCTTGGTCGACTCTCTTCTGTTGATTATCCCATCTCTGAGTCTCACGGGAACGTTCTAGCGCTGTATTATCGTTACGGTAGTAATTATTCTTTCCATAACCATATCTCTCGCGTCTATATGGATTTCTCGCATATTCGCGACTATTTCCGCCTGTATATCTGTTACGTTGTTCGGAACCATTACCAAAAAAACGTCTTTGACCATTCTAGAGAGGTCGATAATTTCCCGTACTTTGGGAGTTTCCTCTTTGACGTCTTCTTTCTTGTTTCAAGTCATTCATATCCTGCTGAATATAATCGAGTTTATGCCTCATTTCTGCCATAAACTTCGTTATCTGACTAGAATTATAATAGTTCTTACCTTCTGGTTGGGCCTTTCCGTTACTAGAAGTAGTTCTCAGATATGAGCGACCATCTTTCCACTGTCTCTCAGCACGGTTATATGTTTCAAGCTCAAGTGCAACTCTAATTGCCTCATTTAAAGTTTGTGGTCTCGAATGTTTAATGCGGATTCGCATATCCTAATCGGCTAAAGCTTCAATGAAATATTGCTTAGCAAGAGTATCTCGAACGTCTTCGGGGACAGTTGTATACGCTAGATTCACTAGTCTACAAATCAATTGTCCGAGCTCAGGTAAACTTTCGGAAGCTTTTTGTCTTCTCTCGGTGAGCTGAACTCGATAAAGCTCTGTTTGGTTAGGGGGAGCAAACCGTTGTTCCAACGCGTTTACTAAAGCTTTAAAGTCTTGTTGCTTATCGCTCGGTAAATCTCCTAATATACCTTACGCTTGTCCACGTAATGCTAATGCAAGGTAAAACCCTTTATCGAAATCTGACCAATTATTTATACGTGCACATGCCTCAAAGTGAGACTTGTAATCTAACCACGATTATGTACCATCATATGTGGATGCCTTAACACGGATACCAGAATCATTTGATTTATTTGTACTCTTTACTTAAGTTTTGAGTGAAGTGTTTGTGGTTTTTTGTGTTTTAAAAGTTGAATAAGTCAATTCCCAACTTTTGAAATAATAACAAAGATTGACCAGACACAGACCAGTCAATCACTATAGGACTTTTCAAAAAATCCTTTGGTCCGACCTTACAAATAAACAGTTCCGGTTATCAACCCGACACGGCAAGTGTTGTTCACCCTGAACACAGTTCATAAAACTTCATATTTAGATTACAATGTAATTGTTTATTATGGTTTACTGTGACGCTGCACTAATTTTGTTACAGCTAAAACGTATTCAGGGTTTAAGTTGTGTATTGCCAACTGTACGAGTGATAACCGGAAGCGAAGAGTTTTTGTACCTCCGTTTGATGGGAGAGTTCAAATCCAGGAAAAGATAACAACACTTTTTGAAAAGGGCTATACATACATGATGACAATCAATTCCAAGATAATTCACATCAGCACATCGATACAAAGCCTTTTATCTAAGAGACATAATTTTGTCTCAACTTAAAAAGCTGACCGCTTCATCAAACAAACGTTCATTAGGCGTATATCTATAGTATTCTCTTGAGAACCTATTTTTTTTAGAAGAAAAAGGTGGAATCTGATACAGAATCTGATTCAGAAGCAAATTCTTACCCAAGAATTTTAAATTTTCCTTAAGCTTCAGTTTTTCCAAATATACATTAATATATTACAAATGTACTTTTAACTTCAGGCTCTGTAAACAAAACCCTTGATAAAAGACTTCAGTATTCTACAAAAATAAACTTTACGCAATTTAAATCTTGAAATAACATTGTGATAAAGGCGGAGCCGTGTTTGCTTGAGGAACAAATGACTTTGTGAACAAATTCGAAGGAATTTCTTAGCTTTCGGATGTTACCAACCGAAAAGAACAGGGAGAATAACAATTTAATTCGTTCATATTTCTTTGATGCAATTGGCCAAGAAACCCTACCACAAGAAGTTTAGAGTATAACTATTTAGAACCTACCATATCACGGTTCTTTATGTTCCAAAAAAAAAAAAAAATAAATAAAGTGTCGAACCCAGGGAGACAATGTTTGACTGTAGTTGTCCGAGAGAAAACATCTCCAGCTTTCTTCACTAGGTTTGTAGACTTTACCTTCATAAATCAAGTATACTAACCATGAACTATCGGCTTTCTTAGGTGTTTCAGGACAGTAGTTATTAAAATTATCTCTACACTGTACATAACTGCCTTGTACACTAACAAAGACGCCATTTTTGCTGCGATGAAACACTTTCTTGATAGTAAGCCTTACCTATCCCCTAAAGGAATCACACTCCTACTTAACCATAACACTCCTAATAAAACATCACATTCCTACTTAAACATCACACTCCTACTTAAATATAACACTCCTACTTAACATCACACTCCTACTTAAACACCACACTCCTACTTAAACATCACACTCCTACTTAAACACCACACTCCTACTTAAACATAACACTCCTACTTAAACATCTCACTCCTAATTAAACATAACACTCCTACTTACACATCACACTCCTACATAAACATCACACTCCTACTTAAACATCACACTCCTACATAAACATCACACTCCTACTTAAACATCATACTCCTACTTAAAAATCAAGTGTTATTCCTTAAAACTATTCTGTTAAACGGCTATTTCTGTAAACAAACTCTGGATATGAGATGGGAACAAACAAAATATGGCCTACTTTTTGTCGTTGATTGAAAGACGTTCTTCGAGTTTACAAGAACCTCTAAAATATTGAAGTTTCATATGTAAGAAGGCTTGATATCATCGTCAACGGAAATTATGTCCTTAGCTAGCTGTCAGTAACTGCGAGCATTTGTCCGGACAGTACCTGTGTGTATTGTCTTCATGTTTTATGTACTTCATTGTAAGGGTACTCGTCTTCATAAGTTGGACTTTTTTCTAGTCTGATTTTCACTGTGAGTCTTTTTATGTGTATTTATTTTTTAGCCAATAACCACACATAGAGGGTGGGTTTGGATCCAAGAAAACGAGTTTAACCCCACCGCAATTTTTGCGCCTGTCTCAAATGAGGAATATGTTGGTCATTGGCTTGTCCTTGTCTTCTTATAAAATTTTCTTGATATTTGAGTTATGGATGTGGTTTGTTTCCATTGATTTATTCACTTGTTTACCTTTTTGGGGCCATTTAGGGCTTGCTATATGGTGTGAGGTTCCTCACTGTGTTGAAGACCGTACGGTGACCCCTAGATGCTTTGTTTTTGGTCGTTTTAACCTAGATATGTTTTCTCCTTGACATTTACCCCATTTCCTTTCTTTTCATAGGAAATACAAAAATGCAAAAAGTGTAGAGCAATAGGAAACTTTTATCTCATTTGTGCCGACATACCATACAGTAATGAAATAAACATTGAAATGATAAGGACAAATAATGGGATATGGAGTAAATGTACACGAGACAAAATCGTATAAGTATATGAAAAGAAAGCAAATGGAACGAAGTTTTCATTGTTGTTCTTCATCTTGAAGTCCCCATGAGGCCTTCAACACAGAACAAACCCTCCCCCTTCATATTAAATTTAAGACAGCTCCTAGAACCTATTTGAGCGAAATTCACTTGCTAAATGTTGAACAACACATCCATGTATCTTTACTTTTGCTCATGGTTGAGGGGTCGTCAACAAACATAACATATCGGGCAAAGTACTCTTAAAAGACTGTCATCCATCATCAGTGAGTAAATACATTTTAGCATGAGGCTGCCTTGGCTCTTTTTGACATAACATGAAATATCAAACACAATTCAGACATCCATATTCTTCCATTGTTTATCAGCTTTCTCAGAGTACACTGGTGTATACTCTTTTTTAAATTGTTCTTCTTTCAACCATTCATAACCCGCTGTGTTTTACACGCTGCATTCTGTCTTGAATATGTAATTTTGGTTGCACTTTTTCCGATAGTAGGTGACAGTATTGTAGAATACCTACAGTAGATACATATACACCCCGTCGGCATCATTTCAGGTACAGCAGATATATGTACACCTTGTCGTCAATCACCTAAGGCACAGCAGATAAATATACACCCGTCGGCAATCATTTCAGGAACAGCAGATAAATATACACCCCGTCGGCAATCATTTCAGGCACATCAGATAAATATACACCCTGTCGGCAATGATTTCTGGCACAGCAGATAAATATATACCCCGTCGCAATGATTTCAGGCACAGCAGATAAATAAACACCCTGTCGTCGATCATCTCAGGCACAGCAGATAAATATAGACCCCATCGGCAATCAATTTAGGCACAGCAGATAAATATACACCCTATCGTCAATCATCTCAGGCACAGCAGATAAATATACACCCCGTCGGCAATCATTTCAGGCACAGCAGATAAATTTATACATCCCGTCGGCAATCATTTCAGGCACAGCGGATAAATATAAACCCCGTCGGCAATCACTTCAGGCACAGCAGATAAATATACACCCTGTCGGTAATCATTTCAGGCACAGCAGATAAATATACACCCTGTCGGCAATCATTTCAGGCATTTCCGATCATTAATGTTCACTTATTTGTTCTCTATCAGTTTTTTTAACAACTTTGAGTTTATGGTCTTCCAAACGTATAAATTTTATCTGCACTGAAGAGACATAAATTGTCGAAATGCCCATATGCAGAAAATAAATTCACAGTAACTTCGGTGTTTAGTTAATTGAAGACATGCGATTAGCAGCTTGTGGACATGGTCTCAAAACTAAAGAGAGACACTTTTTGACTGAGTTCATTGCTAATTATTTGTAATGGGCGTTAATTGACTCAGCTTTTCTTTGATATTGAACTAATTTTTTTTCTTGTAAAGCAGGTTTTGTATTGAATGTGGTATTATATTAGGTTTGACAGAAAATGTGATTTACGTTTAAATCGAATACCTCTGACAAAAATCCCAGAATCTTAATTACAAT